>JAHWFP010253974.1:6013-32792 GCA_023313725.1 Lithobius niger
AAATCATCTAGACTTATTTTAGCAAGCTGTACAGTTAAAGGTACATTCCTTCCGGTTGGCTTTCCTGGATGGCTCAGTTTTGCAGGCATTAATTCAGACCCGTGTAAATGTTGCAAATCCCTCGTGAGGAACGGTTTTGTTACAGTAATTCCAACCTGCATAAATGTTACAAAAACTATTTCTCGCAGGATGCTCGAATATGGTCAGAACGTATGTCCATTTAAAGGGACATACCTTTCATTAATTTCGAGCATCCTTAGTGAAATCCTTTGCGACATTTACATAGGTAAGAGTGAATGTAGCAATCTCGTTTTTCACGAGAAAAAAAATTAGGAAAATGAATGCCTTTGCAACATTTACGCACGTCTGAAACAATACTGCAAACCCGAGCTATACAAGAAATCAACCAATCCAACCAGGAGGAATGTACCTTTAACAGAAGACCGACTTTTCACAAAAGAGTTAATTTTAATTAGTTAAAAAAAAAACTTGCCAACATCCAGTTACTCATTTAATTTGAAACATTACTGGCCAAGCCAAGACAGGCCTTAGGGCTTCGTCGGGCAGATGACCGGAAACGGTTAACGCTCGCAGAAAAACCCTTTGAACCCTTTTGAGAGGCCTTAAAATATCAACGGGAATTAGATTTTGTGCGTCGGTCAGTCGGCGAGTGTGTTTGTTTCTCGCTCGGCCGAGTAATCGTCATCTTGAGAACTCGCTTGTATCCCAGGTGTGGAAGAGAATTTAACTAAAGCGCTGTAAATAACTAAATATTGACCGGCAGCTAGCCAGCACTGCCGAACGTTGCGAGGAATAATAAGCTAATCAACGCTTGTAGCTAACCTACTACCGACGAAGAATTTGCCCTGAATGAGCAAGTGAAGCGAGTGAAATTATCGGTATCGGCCGTTATAGAGAGTTGCTCTAGACTGGGTTTTGGTCTACAGCAACGCTGTAAAGAGCTACGAAATACCACAACATCAAAAAAAAAAAAATGCTATGGTTTCCCAGTCTCGAAAAATTCAGGAATTAAAATAAACGAAAAATAAGCAGCAGTCACCGAATGCTACGACGGGAGTGAAAAGTAATACAGTGAGCAACGAAGTTGCAGCAAGAAAACAAAGATGAACTCTGAATCTCAAGCAGAGTGAGCGACTCGGCCAGTCTAGCCTACATTATTAAAATCATGTTGCTTGCGTGTTTATTCATTCGTTTGATCAACTACCCCTCCGAAAATGTTCGAGTTTTAAGAACCATTTACGAGACAGAAATACGTTAAGGACGCATTTAGAAGTCGAATTAATACAGTTTTCGAAGTTACATATCGTCGCAACATACTAGGCAGCTCGGTTCGGTAGACTCAAAGGGATGTTAGTTAGGTGACATCGTAAATTGACGAAATTATACTAGAAAAAATTTTAATTGCAATGACGGAAACATTCGTGCAAACAGCTGCATTCTAACGGTGGAATATGTCAAGGTTGGCTGCAATCAACGCAGTCAAGCCAATAGAGCAGTGACGCCTTATTTACTGCGGACTTAGTATACGGAGGCAGTCGTCGAGCTAGCTGCAAGGCGCACTAAATATTCGTGGAGGTAAAAACATTAGCGTAGTTTGTTAAGCCAATGCTAGGAGAGCGGATTTCTTGAACCCAAAAAAGGCCATTTTTTAAAAATTCGTTGGCAGCTGGTACAATTTTCAGCAAATCAGATCTTTCCTTTTCCGATTTACAACCTTAATACATGTTCAGCTTGACTAAAGACGCCATTGTTTTTTTTACCTCCTTCTGTATCCAGTGCCCCTTGCAATTAGCTAAACGACCGGCTCCAGATATAGCTCCACAGCCAATTCCGCGTTACCGTCGATGCACGGTAGGCGCATTGTCCCGTTAAAGGGGGAATGCCACCAAATGACAAGCTGCAACATCTATAGCCTTTTACCGATATCTAGTTCTGTCTAGCCCTTACTTTCAACAAGCGAGTGTAAAGTTGGTGTGTGTACGTGCACCAGGAAGCAAGCGGAAAAGTTAAGCCTAACGTAACAACGGTCGCTTTTTTCTTTTTTTTTTTTATAAACAACGACCGTTGGAAACGTAGATTTTGAATCGCTAGGTGGGTGCCATCTAGTGACAGTGATATCGTTCACCTAGATAACTGTCTCCCTGGTGCACGTGGACGCACCAACTTTACACTCAGTTACTTAATTACTTGTTGTGTAAAAAGAAACTTCTTTTCGCATTCCTTCGCTTGTTGAAATCAAGTGCTACATACAACTAAATAATGGTAGATGGCGCTAGATGATGCAAACTGTCATTCGGTGAAGAGGCAGGCACCTTTAAGGAAAGAGATACGGCAACAAAACAAAGAGTTTTTTTTTTTTTTTTTGCTGAATTTATATAGTTATTTTTATTGATAAATTATTATCCATTATTTATTGTATTCTCGTGTCGCCACGGAAATTTTACGGCTGCTCTCTTTGTAATTTGGTTTTTGTGACGTTAAAGCAGACAGAATTGTTGTACTTCATAAAAGGAAGGTCTCTGACCATTATCGCAAATAAGATGGCTCGTCTGCAAGGAGTGCGATTTTTCATGGTTCTTTAGTGCCCAGGGCAATGTTCTGCCCACCTCTATTCCTACACAGCCTGACTCACTACCTCACAATTCGGCCAGTGAGCACATACTTTTTAATGTCTTCCCATTCGGAGAAAAAAAATCTTAAAGAATTGGTCGACTCATGGTCTCAGACAAATGCTGAATAGTGCAAACACAAAGCCTGCTCCTGCCAGAATGTCTTAAAGGTTTTATGCTGGTAATTACACAGAGAATTTCCCTGCCAGAAATTTGTTCCTTGATCGTGTACTAAATTCGTCCAATCACAATCGACTTAGTGATGACACTTCAGTAGTTTTCTATAGTTATACTGCGGTCTTATCACTGTGAGTCGATGTTCATTGGCTAAATTTAAAACTAAATCAGTAAAGGAATATCCTGTGGGTGGTTTTCATTGGTCGATGTACTGTAATGCAAAACATGGCCGGAGCTGTTTGAAATTAACCCCGCCTCTTCACAGAACTCGCTTACAACCTTACAAAGTCGACACTATTTTTTTGCATTAATTTCAAATAAAAATATGTATTTTCCTACTCCAAACAATCCTAAAGGCCTTTCTTTCGTAAAAAGGTCGTTCCTTTGCGTTACCTAGTAACACCAGTCGTCACACAAAACCAAACATTAAAGAGTGTCTTCTAACCAAGGCGTTCTTCTTTGCACAGAACTGCTGCGGTACTGCTTTCGACAGCTTCGTTACATCGTTAGGTCCTAGCAACCAATTCGGAGAGCCGTTTTGTTATAAAAAAAAATTACTCTTAATTAATAATAATTAACAAATTATAAGTTAGTAAATTATAAATTATCAAAAATTAATAATTAAAAAAATAGAGAAAAATAGAAAAATTCAACAATTCAAAATTAAATTATTAATTCTGAGTAATTTAGAGTAAAGGCAAATAAAAAATAATGAAAAATTCTTTAACTAAATACCCCACGAGTTATTGAAAATTATCCAATTTTTTCGTCACTCATGTTTTGGCTCATTTAACTCACTCGAAATATTAACACGCAGACAATTTCCCTCATGTTTCACACTCACGAAATAAATTTTTGTCCACATGCCACTCGCTAGTTTATAGGGGTCAAAACACCTACCGGTAATTTCCCTTGTGCTTCGCAGTCGTGAAATTGATTTTTACCTAATAACACTCGTGAGTTTATAGGGACAAAAACACATAGGGTGAAAAAACTTATTGATAATTTCGTGTAATAATATATCATATGGTAATTTTCAATACAGTTTCCATCTTTGTTCCTCAATCTTGCTACCGCAAAGTGTTGCAACGCAGTATCCCCAATACCAATACCACTCAAAGTATGAAAGTACCGATAATTTTAATTATTCCCTCGTTATACTCTCAGGCTGATAAAAACAGCGCACGATGTTGTTTCATTTCGGAATACAACACGTAAAGGAGAAATATGATCAATAATAAACCAGATCCTTGTGGTATTACTGTAGTTTGTTTCTTACAAGTCTTTTAATGCTAAACTGTTTGCTTCGTCTACACTACACCTTGTCAATTATTTGTTAACGATTGGTTAATTAGTAAATGAGAATTGTAAGACAGTAAAAAAAAAATAGCCTTGGTTCTCATAAACGTCCACGTCGAATTTGACACCCACCATCCGCATCAAATCGTGAAAAAATTATTTTTTTTTCCACTTCGGTATTAAACGTGCCGTTCTGTAGCTAACAGTACTCTGATGTTGTACAGCACTAGGCTGTCTGTAGACAAAAGAAAGGCTAATACTGCGAACTCCCTCGGATAGTTTTTTTTTCGGGGGGGGGGGGCTGCGGGGGGCCCTTATTTACTCCACTTGTCTAACCGTAGTAATGACAAAGTGTGCCTCAGACGGATTTTTCATAGTTTGCGTATTCCAACCTCCAGACTGAAGCGCCGGGGCTTCTGACCATGGGATGGGAGAGCCCGGAAACAGCCTTGCATAGCGTTGGCCGAGAAAGGGCGTTAGACCTCGTGGACGAGGGGAAGGACATGCTTGGCTTTCTTTATACGGCCATCCTCATCTGCCTTTTCAAAATCTCGATTACCCTGAGACCACAGCCTTGGACAAGCTGGCAAGGTCGATCTAAACACCTCGACCAAACAAGAGATATAACTTAACGGGATTTAAACCCAAAGATTCATTTCACATCCGATAATTACTGGCATGGTGGTTCAGTTCTATTGTAGTCCCTCCATCCATGAGACACACATCGTTATAGTTCGTACCGGTGTTAGACCTTCTTGATTTAATTGGTAAACGAAGAAACACGTTTACCAACTACGTATAAAAAAGTAGTGATATCATATCAAAAACCAAAACTGGTCAACTCCATGTTTGTCAAGTGAGCAACAATAATGAGAAAAATTCACGTTTCATCACGAACTGCACACGGTTTTTTTTTGGTGGATTGAGCCTCCATTACATCATTATGTTGCTTTGCTTATGGCTGCTCATTTGTCATACTTGATAGTTGGTAACGTTGCCTCTATTGTCTTGCTTCGTTCATCAATGATTGGTTGTAATTAATGCTATGTTCGATTGTTTAGATATGTTAGTATTTGTAGCAATGTCACGTTTTCTGGGGACAAATAGTGGACACCACAACTGTTTGTTGGATTACACAGAAAATAGTGATAAAATAAAAGGGTTCAATCGGCCTCTTTAGAGGGGCGGTGGGGGGGGAGAGGGGAGGAGTTTAGTTCCAACCTTCGCACAAGAACTGGAGGCAAACCAGAGTACCCAGAGGACATTTAAATTCCACGGTAGCAGACTGTAGTACATACACTCAATATAAAGAAGGGCAATGATTTTGTCTCCCTGCAGTCCGCGACGAGCGTATTTGCGGGAGGTACAATTGAGGGAAGAAACGACAACAAAACTTGCATTTAAATGATAGAAATCTTATAAAAAATGTTCCTTCCAGAAGCCAATTCCCTATGCCAACTATATGGAGGCTTGCTAATCCCTCCCCCCACCCCCGAACTCTGAATTTATTATTCGCCCCCTTTTAAGATATTATCCGGAATAAGTTAACACAGCCACGAACGCGTTGGATTGACCATTGCAAACAAAAAAAATACGTGTAGCGTGGTTACGAGGGGAGATATGTGAAGGCTGTTTATGGAACTTAGCATGACATGTTAGGGTGAAAAGCTTAAATTCCTTAATTTTATTATAATGTAAACTGAATGTTTCATTCCTTCGTAAGGGAATACCTTTTCACCGCATCCCATGAAATCACAGCTTTTTTAATAAATTATAGGTTTGACTGATGGCAGCGAAATCGTGTTACACGGGGAATCCAACATTCAGCAGATTATTAACAAGAACCTTCAGTAAACGCGTAAAAGCATGCACCTATTCACCTTGACCGAATTCACCTTCAGAATTATTTTGATTATTCATGAATGGAGCCGAGAGAGAGGTTAGCAACTGTGGTTGTCAGATGCTCCATGCATGTAAGTGATACTCATGTATACCTAATTAATTTTGTTCTGAGATGACACCAGCATTCGAAAGCGACGTTAAATCCTTATTTCACTCCCCCCCCCCCCCCCAATAACCAACGAACAGCATTCTCCCAACTGACATCGAATCTAACGAAGGATTATCCCCTTCTCCAACGAGACTCCCCCACCCAACTCGACCAAACCAGCTGCCGTCGGCTGCCAACACCAAAATCGTAGCAAGAGTTTGAAACACCCAATTTATTCAGAAAAGACTGCCAACAAACGAGCTTTAAACCAAAAAATGGTAAAATATAAACTAGTTCGATCATAGATTAAGGATACATGCACACCCTTTACATAAAAATAGTCAATGTATGCTAGTTCACTTTTTTTTTATCAAATTCTTTAAGCTTTATGTCATCGGAAGTAAACTTATGTTGTATAGATAACCGTTCCAATTTTGACCATTATATAGAGAGAGGAGGGGCAAACTCGGACATAGGAACTGGGAAACCTCCGACCACAGTAGGAGCCGATAGTGTTGTGTTACCGAAAAACATCCCTTAGCTGCTAAGCAGCTTGATAGTTTCTTACCCCATCTTGACTAATGGATCTGGTAGATTCTAATTAATTCATTCTTCCTCTGCAATCGGTCAGTTTCCTTTACTAATAAGTATTAATGAAGCACCATAATAGAAAGTGAAACTACATTTCCTGAGAATAGTCTTCGTTTATTTCGAGCTAGACAAACTTTTCCAAGAGGTGACAGATGTGGTGTGGGTCCTATAGGAATCGAACCAAGAACCCCCTCCCTATCGTTGGTTCCTGCTTCAATTTCCCGGCAGCTTCGAAATTTTCAGATATTTCGGCCACGCACACATGTTTTCTTCACGTCCTGATTGGAAGCAAAAAACCCACCAAAATGTTCTTTCTCCCTTATGAAACAACTTAAAATTAATTGAGTAAACAAACTCGGGAAATTAAACCTGAAGCAGATTTAACATTTAACCTAGGGTAATAGTGAACATTGTTGGTTAAGCTTAATTGTTATTTAGACCTACATTTGTATTTTTTTAAGGGAAGCGCTTGGGATGTTTGGGCTTGAACTGTAGTTCGGTATCAAAATATTCAAATGACATTAAAACGTGCATCTAAATTTTTTCAGCACTAAATACCCTCGAAATAATGCTAAAAACCGACACCATATTTTTTCATCAAATAAAAATATTAAAAGTGAACTCCTCTTACCTGTATTCTTGACGGCCTGTATTGAATAGCACTTTCAACAATGGCAAGCAACCATAAAGCGAAAACAATGCCAACAATGCCTCTTGGTGATATCATCCTCAGCGTATCGGGCATTCTAAACACACAACACTCCTCTCACAACGCCAAACGAATTAACCGACCGGCCGGCAGCAAGCAAGGCTCTTCCCCCTCGATGTTCAGCGGTGCGCGCGCATGGTCACCGATTAGCCCGCAGGCCAAATGGGATGCCTATTAAGCGAAAGGAGTTGGTGTGACGTCATGAACGAGGCAGGCCAGTTTGGACTCCCTTGCTCGGGTCATCCAGTTCTCCCCAGCGTCTGATCAGCGTCTGGCGGCCACCGACTATTCTCCTTTCTCCGCCCCTCCTCCCCCTCCCTTCTTACCTGGCAACCCACGAATGTTAAAGCCCCATCTTGCAGTCATAGCAACCAGAACGTTTCAAGAATTTTTTTTTTCTCCCGAAATAAATCTTTTCCCCTCCTGTATCATTTTGGTGCGAGCATGTTATTTTTATTTTTATTACTCCGTTTCGCTCCATTCATACATGTCCCTACATGGCACAAAATGCTCTTCGTGCAGAGGAGTAACTAATGTGTCTCCATGACCAATAAAAATAATAAATAATCTCAGAAGTAACATAAAGGGGATTTCGTAGGGCTGACGGAGTGTCCATGATAAGACAACCGCATAATTCTGGATCGCGACCCCATGCTGCCTACTGGCGGAACGACTCATCGTTAACTATTTTCTGGAATAACTCGCGTTAAAAATACGTTGAATAGGTTTTTCCCTAAAGGCGTTTTTATGAACCGACTCACTTTAGCATTCTCTCAGCTAGAAGCTACAAATTTTCTGAAATTCCAACATGGCGGCAGTTTTAGGTCTGCCAGCTCCCAACGAAACGAGTCAATAGTTGAGTTTAGAAGCGATTGGGAAAATTGTTTCGTCAGGAGGAATTCTTTAGCTTTCTATCACGGATTATAAGACTCAAAGGATGTTGGATTTAGCTAATCTAGGAAACGTTGTTACCATGACAACGATACCTTTGCCATCGCGATTAAATTCCAGCTTCGAGAATGCAAAGGCGAGTCGTTGCGTAAACGTGCCCTTACTATGATTTTGGAGGTGTTGCATCAACTGGCCCGGCGCTGGGAAACGAAACCCACATCTTCTCACGTGGCAAGGGATGGATGAAGCAATAGTTACAACATGGACATTCCTACCTCCTACGGACATGTATGCATTTATTAACTGCTGATGATGTAAAAGTTATAAAACAAATTCGTAAAACCACCATGTTAGCCTGTTAAGGGGATTCCCTTAAAAGGCAAACATGGTGGTTTTATGAATTTTTGTTTTATTACTTTAATATTATCAGGAGCAAATAAATGTGCTCATCAATATTCTTCAAAGTCGTTCATCAATGTTCCTTAGTTACACTCACTCAGGGATGCTTTGGGTGCTGAAGCACCGGGCCACAGGCCAAAAAAGGGCTTTAAGATTGCCTTACATTCGCTGAAAGATTAAATAAGGCACTGTTATAATATTATTATATTACTTTTGCTGAAAAGTTGTATAAAAAATTTCAAATGCTCAAAAAATTATTGTTTTTCTCCTTTTTTTGAGGAACTGGAGGGCACAATAAGGCACAATAAATCTTAACCACCAAGCCTCTACGTGGCTTAATACGGTGATGCAAGCAGTAAAAACAATCGTTCAGCTGGGAATTTTTTAATATTAGCAATTTGGCTAATCATAGGCACGTGGTAATTAGCCTTCTGTACACTACCACTTTCGCATAACAGACATTTGGATCGTGCCACCAAGAAGAGGCAAAAGTAAATAAGTCGCAACGCGCATCCCAAACGGTAACAAGAGCAATGACAGCCCACTGGTCAAAGTAATTAAAAAGATGCACAATTCGTAGTTAAATAAAAGAGAGTCAAAGATGTGCACAATAAAGATAAAACTCAACGTTTTGAGGTAATTTGCACCGCTGAGTAAAAGCCAGTCTATAATGGCATCATAAAAGGCAATTTCAAACACTAAAATGAGCAAATATCGTGCAGAAGCATAGACACAGCAGTGCTGAAAAAAAGGCTAAAAAGAAAAACAACAAGGTCCTAAGCGTTCCTGGACGGGCGAACCTGCGATTGCAGGATCGAGGTCGTCTTCTTCTTTTCCTATTGCCTACCTGTTCCGTCCAGAAAGGCTCAGGCCCTTGTTTTTTTTTCTCCATTTTTAACCTCTATCAGCATGTGCCTATGCTTCAGCAACTAGTAAAGATATTTGCTTTTAGTGCTTTGAAATTACGTCTTTTGCAATGCCAATAAGCTGACTTTCTCTTTGTACTTCAAGTTGATAAAGGGATGCAAATTATCCCCGAAATATGGCAAGCCATTCCTGCTTTCATTCTGGAATTAAAGATATCTGTAATTCAAGCAAGCAGTCTGCATTAAAGACTGGCCTTGTGAGGATACAAGATACACTAAGCTGAGAAAGAAAGAAAAGACAACTGCCCCGACTGGGACTCGAACCTACGACTTCCCGTTTACCAGTCGGGCGCCCTAACCACTGCGTTACCGGCGCGGGTGCTGGCTCAGTGATGACATTATTCTAAGCAAAACAAAACAAATCTAAAATTAGTCTGTGTTGATATATACAAAACACTGCAATATAGTATATAGTATATTAAAAAAAAAAGAGTTAATTTTAAACAAAAGATAAGGTTTCGTCAAATAAGTTTACGTTAGATGTAAATTTTGTCTAAGAATATGATCTTCTCTTCACCATTTACTAAGGAAGGAGCAATGAAAGGAGTAGTAGCATATGCAACGGGCGTTTCATTATTTTATGCGTAAAAAAAAGATCAAATTTGCATGCTTACAAATTTAGTTAATTCGTAAGCCAATTTCTTTATCAAATTCAATTAATTAGGCCGATCTTAGAAGCTTTGAATTGAGCCTTTCTTGTGTTCTCATAAGGCCATTGACTTTAAAATGCTGACTTTGCTTGTTCGATCCTTTAACTTTTGGTTTACTTCTTATTCACTCCTTACATTGTTTCTAGTTTGGAGGCCAAGTACCAAATTGTTTTCCCTCCATGCTTTTGATCTTTCGGTCAACAGGCAGAAAGGCCCACTCATTTGTTGTCCACCTCTGGCCAATTATAAATTAAATTCGGTTGACTGACGGCTAATTATCAGCAAAAATCTATCAAAATGAAGCAACGCTATCAATGATGAGACTCGCTCGAAATGAAAATTATAGTAAAAGAAATTTCCTTCTATTTCGCCATTTTTTCTTTTTTTTTGGGGGGGGGGTTGGTTGGAAGGAGGTACATACTGCACTTGTGGAAGACTCGCAAAAAAATTAAACAAAAAACATACATTGTAGTATTAGTAGTAAAACACAATTAAAATGGCCAATTCACCATCGCCACCAGTGTCCTGCTGTTTTCATTTGGACGCTAAATTGAAAGCGAAAGTAACCAAAATGTTAATGACCATACTAAATTATTATTATAGGCCTCCCAGACTTCCTAAAATTCCTAAAATATTTCCCTGCATTTTTACTGCTTTTCCTGTTACTCTCCCAAAAAAGCCTTTCTTTTTTTATCCTAAATTAGCGTTTAAAGCATTCATGCAAGCTTTTCTAATAATTGAATTAATAACTGAATTTCTATGGGTGATTAGTGCAGGCATTAAAAGACACATAACTAAATTTACTTTGAAAAAACTAAAATTAATTAAATCAACGTTTAAAAGAGCCCGCAAGTATTTCTACAGTAAAATGCGGCGTTTCGGGATTGTCATCCCATTGTCAAACAAAAAAAATATTTTACAGCACAGGCTACAAGAAAACTACAGTTTTAGAAATAAAAAAAAGTGATTAAAACGAAGACGCCATTTCCCCCAACACTTCCAGCCATGTTTCCAGAGTAGGAAGTAGTCAAATTGGGATTAGCCTAATGCATAGCCACAGAAAGACGAGAAAAACACGAAGCCTACCCAGCTGGCGAAAGACAAACGATACCATTGGTGGAAAATTGGTCAAAAATCACGTTGCTGTGGGATTTAGCTTATTTTAATCCTAACCTTAATTATCTTGGAGCTGTAGTGTGGGTCACGTTGAACAGGTGCAACACAGATGGTCAGCGCACGTTCCTTCCTACCTGTCAGTATGCTAATTAGTCTCCAATCAACTCATTCACATACGGACCCAACAACGGCGGACTAACTAACCTGACACTTGTCTGCTAACTGTCTGCTTTTTAATTTCTTTTATTTATTTTTTTTTTAAGGTGGGTTCTTGACCGGCTAGCCTAGTATCGCTTGGCCTTGCTAGCGCACTAATAGCTTTCGGGCCTGTTGTCGTGATACATCACCTTAGTACGTGTTCCTTATAGATGAAATAGTTGTCAAGTGTGACCGTAGGAGGTGCTGGGACCATTGGGTAAGGAGGGTACTTTTTTGCCGTAGAAATTGAATTGTTATTATTTATTCATTTATTTATTTTATTTCGTATGTACAATGAAAAACAAACAATGGTGAAAAAAATTAGCAAACAAATTTTAGCGTGGAGTGCCACGTCGCCACTGGCAGTGCCGCAATTAAGGGGGGGGGGTGTAAACACCCCGGCCCAGGAGGCAAGGGGTCCAAAATGGGCCCGAAATTGAAAACAGGGGCCAAAATTTCTACATAAAACTACTGTAAAATAGACCACAACCATGAACCCAACATTTTTTAGTTAGTTTTGTGGGCCCTACATTTTACCCTTTTGCACCCCTTTTGAAAGCTGGGTCACTGGAAAGCTAAAGTGATGGTAAAAGGCCAGGGACGATCGACAGTTCCACTGCGAGCACGGGGCGGCACTGCAAAGTCCCAGCACGTATTTTTAAAATTGGATTTCCAAATTTCATTAAGTCAAGTCCACCACGAAACCATGGCTCGTACGTGGCGAACATTTAATAAGTATAACTAACTATACGTTCAACAGCAATCCTGAAAAAATAACACAGAATTTGAAAAACACTCAAAAATTCACAGTATAACTATTTCAAATCTAAGAAAACAGTTTTACAACATTGCAGATGAGAGATGGATACGAAATTAGGTAGATAACAGATCATTTTGCGGATAATAATATTCGTTAAATAGGAAGAATAAAGTGTGTTAAAATTTTTTGAGATGTTTGAAATGACAAATAGGCCTACTCCAAGTTTGTCAGGCAGCTTATTACAAATACTTGGCACACAGTAATCTTCAAGTTTTTTTCCAGGTGTATTTCTCGTCATGATTGGAAGAAAGGGAACAATTTTGTTTCATATTTCTTATCCTTGATAAAATAGCCTGTCATCTAATTTTCATGGCGAAAAACTATTTTAACAGAATGTTTAACTTTATGTTTAAAATCTTCATTTTTTGAAAAGTTTGTGCAGTAGAATGCACATTTTTTGGCAAGTAATATTTTAATCATTCTCTTTTGTAGTTTTTTGGCGGTCTGGTTACGTAATGGTGAAAAACAAGCTGGCCGTACAGTCAAAGTCCAAAATGTCCTTGGATAACTTGTGATGAACAATGAGAGACAAATAAAATTGGACAGTTAAAAGTATTAAAACTAACGGATTGAGGTGAGGGAAAAATCGAAAGGAGAAATGCACCAAAAAATCATACTACCCGTTCGGCCCGCGGTGCGTAGCTAGTTTATTACTTTTGGTACTACAACAGAGGGAAAAAAATGACATTTTGGCCCACAAATAAAAAAAAAATTATGGTTCATAGCAGGGCAGGGCCAAAAAATTATTTCAGGGGTGCAAATTGTAATTTTTACGGCCTTTCCTTCCAAGAAACAACTACTAACGTTTTCGTACTAAACTCGTTTCCTGTAATAGCTATTGGGCTTAAAAATAGATTTTCATGTGAAATATAAACAAGCCGAAAAGTGGACATTTTCAATTAGAAAAGTGGAAAATAAAACGAGAACAAGCTACAGATTTATTATACCAGTATGAAGTGCAAAAATAAACATAAACTGTTGCCTTGTTTTCATTTTAACAAATTCTTGAGTGCTAATACGTGGAGAATGTGAATTACTTTTTTTTAAGTGGATAAATAAGTAAAAATTCAATACCTCATCAATCAAAAAACCATCTGCATTTTTAAACAAAACTGTTTTTTTAACACTGTTTTTAAGTCCCTGGTATAGCTTTGATAGGGAAGCATTGTACCCCTAGCACCCATAGTGGGACCCGGCCCGTTTTATACATAGACAGTGTCCAAAATGGGTTCCATTCATTTTTGCTGGGACTGATTAGACGACAAATCTAATGGATTGGAGTGATTTATACCCATGATAAATATTACTGACGTAACGCTTGCACACAAAATGGTAATATTAAGAAATTCTAATGGTTTCAAACACCAAATTATTAAGCGTTATAGTACGTTGTAAAAAGATTTCAGCCACACGCTCAACCGACATAAAAATAATAAAAGGGCCTGACATTCTCCTGATCCAGACCTGCCACAACACGACATACCAATGCCTTTCTTTTTTTATTGCAACGCATGTATTGCAAATGGCGCCCTGAGTTAATGTAACCACAACACAGTTGTGAGTAATTCATGGTTTAGTTGAAAATTCCGTAACGGCAATGACTCTGAAAGTTCATCACAAATTTTCGTTAAATTTCGGGAAGAAACGCGCACAATTTCAGAATCGGAAGAATATAATCACCAATAGTCTTGCAAATTTTCGACAAACAGCTCGTCTGTATTCATCAGGCACTACTACTCGTGGGAAAGCTTCTTTCTACATCTAATTCACACTGTGTATTACCATTTGAATACAGTGTTCCAACCTGGCGAGGCCTCCCGTATTTATTAGACTCACGACTCCACTGATCTTTAAGAAAACTGCAGAACTCTTCTCTCAGGAGAATCGTATTCCTGGATTTGAGGGACCCTGGGTGTTCATTAAAGAAGCATTACACTTCAAATTCTGCTGGATGTCAAGTGATGATTCAAAGCTTCTTAGATGACGATCAAATGGAGAACTTGACTTCAGCAGTGTGTATTTTAAAATACGTTTTAATGGTGTCGAAATGTTAGAAGAGTGTTTTAAATCTTTTGTACGTGCGGTTGCTATTCTTTTCATAATCACTGAGACCATGCTGGAAAGTTCTTAAAACAGGACAAATTAACGTATTTTTTTTCTATTTTTTTCTCCTTTTATTTCCACATCCCATCCACACCGGACCCCAACATCGTGTCCAGGGTCCGGACTTTGGTTAATTTTTTTCGCGCTGCAACATTTTCGGTGCTGCCGTTGTATCTCCCCCCCCCCCTCCTTCTCCTGCTTTAACAGTGCTTCTACCGTTAAAATGCTTCCCTCATCCACACTGAAACAAGAGATCGGGATCTGAAGTACTGCTTCGAGCAGGACGCGGAAGACCGGACCGGATCTGTACCCGAAACCGGACTCAGTGTGGATGGGTCATGCTCGAGTCCGGACCGCGTTCTGATTGGGTCCGGACTTTTGGCCAAGCGTGGAAGGGCTTAAAAATGCTTATAGCCACCCAACGGAAAAACCAAATATCTCCAAAAATGTGTGAGGAAGGAATTTCATCTTCGAACACGTTTCTTTCATGCATCAAAGCTCCATTGTTATTAAATTTCAACCAAATGTCGAACGTGATCTAAACAGACAAACATACACAAAATTCAATTTTGAGTTAAAGCAACATACCGCGTGCCTTTTATTTAACCTTCCGCCTGCTTCATAACAGTTACGCGTCGATCGCAGCGAAAAACATAGCTACTATCTCAGTTGCCTAATATAGAAGCCAGCGTCAACGCATTAATTGTGTCGTCACAAACCGGAATGATACTCGAATTTTAAAATCACAATTTATAATTTTCTAGGCTAGTGTCTTATTAATTTTGCTTCGGCGATCTATTGGAATAATTAATTTTAATTTTTACCGCATTAGTCTTTTAGATTTTTGATTTCATAGTAATTATTAGAAAATTAGTACATGTACACGTAGAAATGAAACGTCATGATTATTGTAAGTGCGCAATGCATCAAATACTGCGGGACGCAGTAAATAAAGTTAACAATTATGCAACAAAAAATCTCCTAGATGCCACATTTTAAAACTTATTTTTAGCAAGGGAACAACTAACGGTAAGGAAATAGACCTTTGTGGCCATACTTGATGTGAAGGATCGAGAAAAATGGCGCTGGGAGGTATATCCCTTTATGTACTCGCTGGGCCAATAAATACCAAACAGGAAAATAGCAAACGGAAAATTCCTATGATTTACATGTGTAAATACATACTACTAGTAATAAACGTGTGTTTTTTTTCTGTCATGCGTATGTGCATGCTTCATCAAAGTAAGATTCTTTAATCACTCTTTTGCGCATCTGGCTAACAAACGCTAATTTTGGTTCACTTTGCTCACTCAATCAGCATGTCTTCCTTACTGCCATAAAACCTTCTTCCCGCTTGTCTTCTTACTTGCAGTGACAGCGACGACGATCCGCACCATCAGGCACCGTATATTAATGGAGGAGATGCAGTCACAAAAGTCGCAAAGTTCAGCGCGGTAGGCTTTTAATATATAGGATGATGATGATGATGATGATGATGATGATGATGATGATGATGATGATGTATCTCTCTGGTAATGAAATAATGTTGAAGAGGCAATGGTTGAATGTGTCAATCATTAAATGATTAGAAAACTCATTTTATGTTTAAGTTAAGGTTTAACTGATCCGAAGTCCAAACAGACACGTGCACAAATTACCTTCCCTGTAAGGTTTCAGACAATACAGTATTGCTGGCTATACGGTTTAGTACACTTGAAATCTTATTGCTGTATTTAAATGTTTTTACCATTTTTCCTTGCACACGATAGATCAGCTAATGATTGGCTAAATCAGCTAAATATTCAGCTAAATAGATCAGCTAAAATTCTATTTAGCTAAACGACATCACTGGAAAATCTTTAAAAACTAATTGTCTTAGTGTGCTTAGCACACCTTTACAGGTAATATAGGGTTTGTGCGAGTCCTTGAAAAGGATTGTTTTCGGTTTTAAACTCTTGAAGTCCTAAACTTCTGTAATTTTAATTTTTTGGTTTTAACTTCGGATGGCAGTCAGTGACGACCAGGTCCTTGTCATTCCGATTGCGTTCGCAACCAACTTATTATTATTATTAACCTGCATATGTCCTGAAAAGTAATAATGAAATTCCATGCCTGGAAAAGTGCTTGAAAATTTTGAGAACTGATATGTGTATCATCAGTAGGGTGATAAACGGAACGTCGACGACTTGACTGAAGAACACTGAAAAAAAAATTAGCCAAGAAAGGAGTCGAGTGTGTGGCCTTACATTATTCTTCGTTTGTTTGGGCATGAAAAGTTTTAAAATTTTGGCTCTGGCTTTAATTGTATTTACTTATAGTTGGACACATCAGTAAGGTTTCACAGTGCTGTTATCTACAGAGTAATACCCGTAAAGTGAGTAAGAACCAGCATTATAGGGCAAATAGTTTGATCTGTAGAGAACATATAGAGAAGGTGTCGTGCCAAGAACAACAACAAGCCAAAAATGAAAATCGCGATTCCAGATCAAGTCCAGATCTCCGATATGACGATTCGGAAATTAATAAAAGTTCGGACCAAGTCCAACAAAGTTTGTGTACCAAATTTGAGTGAAATATATTGAAAGACAACAGAGAAATTAAGCATCGAAATGTTGGCCTTTACTAATGATGTAAACGAAACGCCACTGTTAAAGGTTCGCTGGACTCCATCGTTTAATGATTTGCTAACAAACTCGTTCATTTTCTCTTTAACAGATTTACATGTTTATAATTATGCTTGTTATTTTGTACATCCCTAAACGCAAACCAACAACCCCCACCGCATTTTATGCAATTTAACAAAGAAATGGAGAAATCGAATTTTTTAGCACAATGATTTGCCACTACGTGGTATTGTCGAGCTTAATCAGGTTGAGTGTTGAAAGTGCTTAACCTACTTTGTTGAAATAACTGTAGTTCTTGAACAAAAGAGGTTGCTCAGGATGGTAACCAAGGACAACCATGGCAAGTAAAAGTCCCTTCCAGATCCACTGAGCAGGACAGGAGGTAATCGTTTGTAATGATTGTAATGATTGGAGATTTTCCGTTTCAATCCACTAGTTTGTCACTCCCCTTATTTGATTTCTTTTTTCAAAAACATCTGGTAAAGTTTAAAATTAGGTCACTTCGGCTCTACAAGCACTAATTTCACTTCCCAACTGTATAACACACAAAAACATAAATAAATAATTTGAAACCCAGATAACTCTATGCTTCTGAAGAAAATTAGCTCCGTTAAGAAGAAATGTTCGAAATGTAAATTAAAGCAATATATATATACCTTTCTAGCTGGGGAGTAAAGCATGAAATTTGTAAAAATAGTGCAGTTTGTGTCAAGTTTTTTAAATGTTGCATGGTGTTAGATATGACCATAAGGTTTCAGGGAATAATCGCAAGTAACTTCTTGGCGACCTCTGCAGGCATGTGTGCAATATATCCAATATGGCCACCAACAGTATAAGTCCTTGTAAAGGCTTGGCTCATATTAGCCACAAAACATTGTATAATACCACTTTGTCTAGGTTTCTCTTTCACATACATAGGCAATTAATGAAGGCAATGGCACAATACCAAGCATTAGCTCTTGCTAGTGTTTAGGGAAAAATAATGTTGAACTGTTGCTCGCCAATCGTTTAATCAAGACCAGCAGTCAACGATAACAATAACAACAATAACGATAACAACGATAATAACAAAAATATCCATTACTATTTCATTTAAACGAATTACCTACCAAGTTAGTGATAAAGCCAGTGGAACACTATAAAAAGAGCCTATAATTATGAACCAAATAAAAATGTGCCTTAATTCAACATTGTCTGTTGTTTATCTGCTGGTTGAATTTAGTCTTATTTCATAAAACGGAAGAGCTGCCATCTTGAGTCTGCCATCTTGAATCCGCGTTTTGCATGTTCCATTTTTTCTCGGTGTCTGGAAATGCCATTTAAATTTTTGCAGAATTTTTGAAGACTTATCATTAAAGGAACTTTTGTGTAGGTCATATTAATGTGGAAGCCTTGAATGTCTCGTCATAGGGCGAGGAAGAATTTGATGTGGAAGAGCCAGACAGATACCAGTACCCAGAGTGAAGTGGACCAGAGATTGACGGCCATTTGCATTCCATGTGTTTCCATATCTGCAGCTTGCCACGTGAAGGGAAAGAGGGAGCGTGACAGATGATAGCCGATGTACAGCAAAATAGAATTCATACCTGAAATTTAAAAATAAAAAAAACTACCTTCATACACTTTTTTGTGTGTTGATGATGGCAAAACAATGCATTATTGTAATAGCCAATCAAAGCCAACCTACACATAAGCCTCAAGTTATCTTTAGGTTTGGTAGGGTTCTCAATAAACACTTCTTTCAAAAACTCGTCGTTATTTGCATTCATTGAATTGGCCAATTAATACCAGTATTTTCAAGAGTCCAGGTAAGATGCCTCATTAAAAAGTTATACTTTCATTAGAAAACAGTTTTCTCGGTGCACTGCTGGTGGGAACAGTTTTACTGTTAGTTACTTTGACCTTTACTGTAAAGTGTGGTATGTTACAGTTTTTACACTGTCCCAATGTAAAAAAGATTTGATGTAAATGAAGATGAAAATGTCATCCAACTTGAAGAACAATTCATCTTCAACGTTTAGCCAATCATTATCATGTTTTTAAAAACTCCTGACAAAGTTATTCAGGAGTAAAACGAAATATCGAGAACGTATTAATCTGTTCAAGTTGAAAAAGAATCGTTACATTCATTTACATCATGACTGCACCATAATGAGGTTCCAGCTTTTTTTTAAAGGATTTTGTGCCCTTGGACCTGTTAACGTTTTTGACAATTCACTGAGGATTGATGTAGGCAACATGAAGCCTGTATGGCAAATCAAGTTATTGCATCGTTTGCAAAATAGTCACTTGTTGCTTCCATCACAGAAAGAAATTTGCCTTGGCTACTGAATAAATGAGTGGTAAATAAATACACATGCTAACCTGTTTGTGGTGCCTTTTAGACTTAAACGTCACACTGTTTGAGCGGAAATTGAATCCTCGACTGATGAGACAAAAGGCCGAAGCTTGCGAGTGTGACCATGTCAATACGGCTTAACTTTAGGGCTTACACCTTTGCTCTCGACCTTTGAGCTCTCAAAGGTTGAGAGTTCAATTCCCGCTCAAGCCGTTTGACATTTAAGTCCAAACGTCCGAAAATAGATTTTGTATCTTCATATTCTTAACTACTGAATGAGGTGAACCCAGTATGCAATTGGAAGACTTTATATAATAAGCAACACTAGTGAAACTAGTGTCTCAGCCATGAGTTAACAACACGATGTGAGAAGATAGCAAGTAAGCATGCAGACAAATCCGGCTTGAAATAATCATAATAAAAGTCCAACTGAATTGAGTTATGCAGACATTAAAAAAATCATCATACTCAAAAAAATTCTTCTTTAGGCTTACTCGATATTTGGTTACGCATTATGGCATATTGATGAATATGTGTGTTTTCTGTCTTATTTTACGGATTATTTATCTTTTTAAAGTACTGGCACAAAGATTTAAAACTGTAAAGTGCTAATTAGTAAAATGAGGATTTATTTATTTTGTTGATTTACACCTGGGGCTGTTAAAAAAAAAGTTGTTACTTCCCAAGCCAGGCTGCGTGGACTCCATGCACGCCCCTCCCCCCGAACTCCCCCACGCAATGTTGTTTTTTTTCTGGGAGGGGGGAGGGGTTACGGTGATCAAAATATTTCGCCCCACGGTCTGTAAACTCATGGTCTTCGTCTTCACTGCACTTTTTTTTTTATTTACTGAAATTAAGTTATGACACCATTTTTCTAGAGAAAGGCTCTAGAAATATCCATATTTTAGAATCACTGTTTTTTTTTTGCACGTATGCAGAATCTATTTTTTATTGTAAGCTGGGTATAAGTGGCTCAATTCCTTTCCGTAGCCCTCCCATGCCTCCTGTGGGAAAACATACACTTATTATTTCTCATTTCGAGTAGTGCTAACCATGGAGGAAAGAATGGTGCTAACTAGCTCTAACTAAACTTGCTTCGTTCCCACGTTATTATAAATCTGTAAAAAAAAAAAACCAACACCTGATGGATCTTACCTGGATAATAGAAAGGTGCACCAGACCACAATTTTGTTACGTCAACGGCGACATAGCATGCAGAAAGAAGGAAGAAGGCGAATGATGACGTCACCAAAACAAACGATAACGACCTGGAAAGAATAATGTTTCACGTGTCATTAGTCGAATAAATACATAATCTCGAGTCAATTTTAAGAAGTGGGAAAAGTTAATTTGAACATAACAGTCAGAGGAAAAGCCTACAAATAATTGCCTTGAAGTAACCGTCCTCTCAGCAAGTGAAATACTGGGACTGAGTACCAGACATGTTCCTGATTGAAACACTGGCGAAAGGTTTATCACGGAAAAACATAAACATCAATTTATGGTAGAGAATGAATTAAAGGAAAGTTATGGATATGCTACTGGCCCACAGTAAACTATTTACATTACCATAAATTCTTATTTAAAGGGATCCAACCATCATCTTTGGAGCCTTCGCACAAAACCGCGCCAAACACACCCTAAAATAACAACAAAAAGGACAAATTAATTAATGTTTACAGATTTGGTAATCAATCCATATCATAATCGTATCGACAATTAGATTTTTTTCCTCAAAACTCAAATCATAACTTTGAATAGTATTTAACGATACATGCTTTCCTGTATGGCTCACTTTCACGACGTTTAGTACAAACGTATGCAAATGTTCAAAGGTATCAGTGCAAATGTTGCCAACACATTAATATTTTTGTTTTTTCTTTCGTGCGAGATGATTTTGCGACATTAACTCTAACGTGTGTAAATGTTGCAAACGCTAGTCGCAACGGGTCGCACGACATACCGGAAGGATTTATGTCCCTTTAAACTTTTTTTCTCAAAAGATAACTTACCGTTACTACACCCCAAGAAGTCCAACGAATAAGCCGTGAACGTGCATCAGGGAAATGCAAGAATGTTGAACCAGCCTGAAAATAAACACCAACCTAATCAATCAAAAGGGAGTCACAATAATGTTTAAAAGATATATAGTTGAGTACGCTGATGAAGTTTTATATCGCACTCTGGCATCCTATGGCGGCATTTGACACAGAGCTCGCACAAGATCACACACAAAATTCAACCATTTTCAAGAACTTTTTTTCAAACCAATATAATTTTTCAAGGATTTTTCCAAAACTAATAAAATTGTTCAAGTACCTTTATTAATCAATCAACGTGTCAACAACATCTCACTAAACACTAAAATGTTCATGTTTTATTCATGCAAATGATGGAACAAAGGCCGCAGAAAAAACAGTGCGAAGAAAAACAAATCATATCAAAAACCAAAACTAGTAAAAGGGACCGCCAAGTTCCGAATGGTTCGTCCCTTCAAAGGAGTGATATCAACACACCAAAACATTCGCCAAGTTAATCTTACCGACTAATAGTTCGAAGGTTAAATGAAAACTAGAACATTGTTACTTTCGATAGCAATCTTCAAGTTTTCATTTAACATCCAAAGTATTATTTGGTACGATTAACTTGGCGAATGGTTTGGTGTGTTGATATCACTCCTTTAAAGGGCCGAATCATTCGGAACTTGGTAGTCCCTTTTACCAGTTTTGGTTTTTGATATATCACTTCTTTTTTTTTTAATTGCGTACTATATTCAACTCAACTAGCCTGAAGATGTGTAATAAAGTGCCACGTCAACAATAGCTTGAGTGGTAATTTTTTTTATATATTTCAATTTCATATCACTCCTTTGAGAGGCTGAACCATTTTCAACTTGAGGGCCTCTTCACCAGTTTTTGGCTTTATTTTGCCATTTTGTTTGTTTTTCGTGAATTGAACGTAGATACAATTTCTTTGCCAACATTGCTTAGAATTGTGACGACACACTAGTGCGTGTCTACATAAGCAAGTCAGTATACACGTTGTCATTGTCCGAACTTTACCCGTCCAATCAGAGACGATGCTTACAATATTAACAATGGTTATAACAATACTTTCGTACTTACGCGCACTCCCACGCCTTTCCCGTTACACCCAGACTGTGAAACAGAAAAGGTATGCAGTTCGAATCATACTGCCTACCTTTCGACAAATTTCACAGCTGGAAGCCTTCCCGCTATCTTGGTATCGGTGAATAATCACTCTATCATGGGAATTAACATGGGGATGAGCGTACTACTAAAGAAACTAGAAACTAGAAAAGTATTTGAAACGTTATTGATCAAATTTTGAATTGAAAGTTGCTTAACTTACATTCCTGCACAAGTTAATTTTTCATAGGTGGCTCATTGCCCTCCATTTCACCACAATTTAAGCTTTTGTGCCGCATTATTATTTTTCCCCAAGAACCTGAATATGCCCAACTATGCTTCAGGATATATAAGTCACTTACGCTATGGTGTCACGCTATAATGGTTTACGTCCTCGTCAATTGAATTGATGTGATATTTGTTCCCTAATTTGGCATGACACACTAGCGTGTGTCTAGATGAGGAAAAAACACAGGTAACATAATCCCGAGTATAATTTTTTTTGGTATGTTACAGTTGTTATAGATTACGCGAGGTAGGGTGACAAGTTCATCAAGTACGTGTTTCCTTACATTTTTTTTTTTACAGCTTTTGTTTTATAATCGTTTTAGTAGCCTATAGTAAAGAACTGATGAAAATGCATGGAGTAACAAAATTTAAAAGAAGCTCAACAACATTTTACGACAAGATAATAATATAATAATAATAACTTTTGCTGGTAAGCAAGGTTAACAGCAAGGGCGCAAGGCCGCTTACGCCGCACCCAAAAGAGAGAATAAAATTAAGTAAAAACTGTTTAATAGGTCCGCCTTAGAAAATGGTCAAGTGGTAATTTGCGAATGATCCTCAGAAAGGCACTGACCGAGGTGGCAGATACAGCACACTCCGGAAGCGAGTTCCAGATCTTGACTACACGGAGAGCAAAAAAATGCCTCCGGCAGTCTGTTCGCGATTCGGAGACCTGCAATTTATAAGAGTGGCCTCTTGTCTGAGTAGCTGAAGAAAAATCGAAAAAGGGAAGGTCGATTGGCAACTCTCCCCGTACAATTCGAAAAGTCAGTGCAAGGTCGGCCCAAATCCGACGTAACTCGAGTGGCTGAAGTCCCAATCTAGATAGACGATCAGCAGGAGGGTGATCTCTAAGGTTAGCTACACGTTTTGTGAACTGACGTTGAACAGCTTCCAGGCAGTCAATGTCGTGTAGGAGATACGGTGACCATACAGGACTTGCGTATTCGAGCAGAGGACGAACGTAAACCTTAAATGCCCAAACTAAGGTGGAAACCTGAGACTTCACGAAACACCGCCTAACCAGGGCCAGGCGACGGTAGGCCTGGGCCGATATTTTGGAGCAATGTAATGAAGATTTTAGATCTGCAGAAAACCAGATACCCAGGTCCTTAACAGTAAACAAGACTGAAAGATCGGATGATGCCAGAGTATACTTCAAATGTGGATTTGCAGAGCCAATATGAAAAACACCATATTTTTCTCTGGACAGAGGGAGTTACCACAGCTCCGACCATCGTTGGATAAAGCTCACATCTGAATTTAAAAGGTGACCATCGTTGAAACAATGGATAGTTGAACAAATTTTAATATCGTCCGCGAATTTGCAGCATGGCCTTGCACCATCAGCATAAAATGGCGACAAGTCATTCAGATAAATCACAAAAAGTAGTGGACCGAGGACGGATCCCTGTGGCATCCTGCTACCACCCGGCAAATTTGGAGCTGGAGGATTCAACCACCACACGCTGCCTGCGACCTGAGAGGAAGTCTGCAAGCCAAGCAAGTAAATTTCCACCAACTGACAGCAGCGTTAGTTTGTAAAGAAGTTTTGAGTGAACGACAGATTCAAGGGCTTTCATAAAATCAAAATAGATGACATCGGTTGGGATGCCTAGGTCGGTCGCAGAAGTCCAAAGGTCAAGCACTAACAAAAGTTGCATCACTACAGACCTGCCAGGCAGAAAACCAAACTGGTCACCACCGAGTAACTTCCGCTCCTCAAGAAATATAAGTAAGGATTGACGGATAAGGGTTTCCATGATCTTGCATGGAACAACCGTAAATGCGATTGGCCGATAGTTGGCAGGGTTTGAAGTATCACCCTTTTTATAAATCGGGATGACGTTTGCAGTTCTCCACATAGAAGGAACAGAACCCGTAGACATGGACAGATTAAAGATAAAGGTTAACACAGGAGAAATTTCGTGGATGAGCTGCTTGTAAATGTAGATATTTGAAATAAATGGCAAGTTGTCCATTTATTTATGGCAAGGGAATTATTTTAAATTAAGACAAAAATAAAGTAAAGTCAAGGACTTTCAAGGATGTAGTTAACAATTTCAAGAAAATCAAGGCCTTTGACTTTTTCTTAACAAATTCAAGCACTTTCAAGGATTTTAAGCACCTTGTGCGAACTCTGTACCAAGATAAACAAGGGAAAGTAGATCCCTAGCCAAAATATAATAATTTTATATTTTTTTTTAATAAAAATGATGTTTCTCATAACTACCCCTGTAAAAGTTCTGATTCCAAAGTTGTTCACAGAATAGAAAAGACTATGAGTCTGTGTGCCCTTCTATTTACCAACATTAAATATGTAAAGCCAAAAAAGGGTATATAAATAAACACTGTAACATGACATTTCAGGCTCCAAGTTAGCTCATTTGTCATAAATTTTTTTATTATTTTTTACTTTGTAACATGTTTGAATTCCACAGGCTAGTCCTGATTTGTGTTGAAACTAGGTCTGTTAAACTATTAACATTTATAAATGATAAATTTGCTGTACTCAGTATTTCAAATTTAATTTATCTTAAAATATTTTTGGCATGTGTGTATCGTTTTCCCAAATGCACACACTGAAGCACTTGCTAACATGCCCACAATGACGCAATGCACGTGAATAGCATCATCCTTACCTGGACACCTAAGAAAACTTGCAGACATGATGTTAGTGTTCCTAGGATTCCTTCTGGATCATAAGGCACTTTTGAGTCGTACACTTGCTGCATAGATGCATTCATATTAGTTACATAATCTAGACACAGGCTACTAGAATAACTAGAAGTAAATTATTCTCAATAGTACTACAAAGCATATCGATTGAAGAAATTTTTCATGTTGATGTTCATATTGTTTTAAGAATAATGTATATTCTTGAAATAAGATCGCAGTGTTACAACAGTCCCTACCGAAGCCAGCCTAATAATCATATCTCACCAAGAACTACTTATTAAAAGAAAGAGAAAAACAAGCCAAACAGCAAAAATCGCACACAGCAAATTGTGCATATTATTTAACGATTTATTACTTTAACCAGAATTGTCAAATCACCATGGATATCCATACACTTGAAATTTCATTTGACAAAAACTCAGTCATGTTAATGACTAAGACTCAATCAGTATTTAAAAGGACAGTCATGACAATTCTGTATTGAAGGTTGTTTCTTAAAAGTTGGTTAGGTAAAATGTTCATGTTTTCCCTGATGTTTAATTTATCAATTATTACTTTTATCAATTATTACTTTTATCAATTATTAAAATTCAAAATACCTTAATTGTTGGACGCTGATACATATGATTTGGTGTCAGGATGACCCTATCAATGTAACCAGAACTGCCTCCAGTACAATCAGCGTGTGCTCCTTCTAAGTGACGACCACCCGGCCCCAGGTAACCCCTAGACAAATTAATTTTTTTAATGTAGGCTTAAAAAACAATTTCTGCTGCTGATGCAGTTTACAAACCAGTGTCGTAAATAGAATAATCATTTTAATTGCAAATATGATAATTGGTGTTGGAATTTGTCTTTGCAAAATGGACACTGCATATCAACAAAAAGGCATTAGCCGATTGCAACTTTGCTGATTTTGTCGTGACTTCAACTAATGATGATCATCTACATAATTAAAAGCGTACGATACGTGCACATGCGTGCGTGTACCTGTACTCCTCTTGAACTAAGGCACCTACAAAGATGAAAGTGGAGCCAAATGAAAAATAATTAAATTGCTCTTCAGATAGGCTTGTTTTCATTGCTGCAGTTTGATTTTTCTTACCCTTAAATACGTGAAAGACCGCTCTGAAAACTGCTCATGACACCAAGATTCGATCAGGCAAACTAATCAGAAAGAAATCAGTTAAACTATGTTAAGC
>JAHWFP010253975.1:1476-17692 GCA_023313725.1 Lithobius niger
CCCCCCCCCCCCCAAAAAAAAAGCCCCTTTTGTATGGGCTATTGAGACTGCAGATAATTTCCTGTAGTAGCCAAAATAAGTAGTAGCACTCCGCACCAATAAGTTACCGCTAGGATATTTTACATGCCACAATCAACATAATCATGAAGCATCCCCAGGACCCTTCTCTCCCAAAAATTCCTTCGTTGGCTGAGGTGAAGGTCTAACTTGGGACCTGTAACGCATCAGATAGGCGTGCAGTAATCGTACCAGTTCAATCAGACTCGTTCACTTGTCAAAGAAACTGAATGAGTGCACCAAGTGATTTGAAGGCAACGTAAAACCGTAAAGGTTTTTAATAATCAGAAACAGTTTATTTCAGCAGATGATTAAATCCACTTCACGGGTAGCTGCGAGCACTGTGGCGTCAGATTCGATAGGCGTCTTGATCCCGCTGTACATCTCTGGTTTCTTACAGACCCGGGTTATGTCCTGGTGAAGGGATGTGTAAATGTACAGGTTTTTATCTGGTTGTTTCCCCGCCCGTTTCCTCCGGGCACTCCGGTTTCCTCCCTCCTGCGGTAAAAAAACAACTGACACGATGGTGCGATGCCTTCCACTTAACATTGCCGCTCGGACCTTCAAAAAGCTGTAAGTTTATTGGCCTCAACGTCTATTGTATTCTTATCGTTAGGTTTTGCTCCTCAAGCCCTTGTTAGGTTTTACCCCAAATTATACCATAGATTGGTTTTATGAATTTTATTTGCGAAAACATTTTTTCCCACTACCTCTCGGGATTCCACACTTTCTGTTCAAAGTTATCGAATCCACTTGCTGCTAATATTTAGCCATATACAACTTTAAAACTTGTTTTTAATAAAATAAAAAAAAACTATATTCAGGTAAACCTAAAGCACCAGTGAATAAATGCCTCATAATTTCCATCACACATTTTTATTTTTGAAATATGATTTAACAATTCACTGCTTTTGGTGCCTAAATTGTAATGTACGTTATATTTATTCTTTTGGATTTATTAATTTATACTTCTATGCTTCTCCTTAAACAGCGCATATAGTTTATTTGTTCTTTATTTCTTTTTCACTTTTTTTTTTAGTTTTCCTATTCCATTTTCCTTCTTTTTTCTATTCATTTTTCCGTCCGAGTTTTAATTTCTCATGGAAGATGTTACGAGTTGAAATTGCTTCCCACGAAATATCTGATTTAAGCAAGAAAGTATGTGAGAAAGAAAGGGATTTTCCAACGGTGTCGCCAAACCATCTTCGATCGATATATTGAACGAAATTATAAATTATACGAACATTCTGAAAATTCGCAACCACTTAAATTTAATGTTGCATGAAACAATTTTCATTAGCAGCGTTTGTGATGGTCCGAATAGCTGCAGTATTAAGAAAAATAATGGAAACTTAATTCATTATCATATGAGACATTTCCTGTAACTGAAAAAGAAAGTAAAAAACAATGGCCAAGCAGAGAAGGGGGTGCCAAGTGTGGTCGGCAGTGGAGTAATCCCAGAATGCAACAGGCGGGAAGAAGATAAAGGAAACGCTACAGTTGGCCGTGTACTCAAATGTAAATGTTTACAACTTCGACATCCGGACACAGTGTTTGTTCGTAGTCCAAAACTATCGCAAATTCTAGTCTGCACACGACCTGTTACCCCTTTAACCACCACACTGACTTTCTGTAAATTTTTACAGCCAATGGGTTGTGGGATTCGAACCAGCGTTCAGTTGGTTTTGAGACGACGACGCTAACCACTGGGCTGTACTTGCCCGCTATGCTCGGGGTCCCCGGCGACCCGCTTGGGCGCACATTTGGACTCTGTTTTTTTCGATTGTCGAGTAAGCCTTAGCCATACGGCAGTAAGGGGGTTAAAGGGTTAGAGGTGCGTACAGGAAAAAGTTGCTTAATCATACATTCGACCCTAAACTAAATCAGTTAAGCCCTCGAAATACGTAGAGCTGTCATAGAAATTTGGTATGTGCATGTATCCGAAGTTTTACCGATTCTTAGACAAGTTTCGCCGGCCTATCCTTTTATTTTTTCGGCAGTTCACAGATAACTTTCCACTCGAGGGAAAGGGATACACTCTCCCAGATTGCAAATATTGAAGGATAGAAAAGTTCAGGATTGAGAGAAAGTTTAGCGCTGGCTCGTTATTCAGTGTTGTGAAGGCTTGACTATGAAGTCGCGACGACGTCAGACTGTGATAATACACAAGCTGATGGCAAGGTCCATGACTTAATACTACACGTCGTCGTGCGTTCACTAGAATCAAACACGTACACTGGTTGTTGAGTTCGATCACTCCATAGACCATCATTCGCGTCAAAAGGTGGCATCACTTCCATCCAACAACACTTTCGAAACGCTCCGAGTTTGCACACGATTCGCTGTCAATTGGAGGTACCAAATTATCTCCAATAGTCGCAAGTTCGCGAGTTTGGGTTGACAGTTTTGGAAAGAAACCAATATGTTTTGTGATTCCTTATCCAATTCGAATGTGAAATACTACATTGCAAGTTTCGTTTTCGCCCCATCACATGACTTTTGGACGTTCTATTTCTTATGGAATTAAGTCCGGGATTCGATCCCGTGTACACCTAGCTTGGAGCCCACCACTCTTGACACCTGCGCTTGCTTACCTTCCTTAGTGATAGCTCGCAAGGTGCCATGTGTCTTACTTTATTTTCCTGTTGTTTGGCGGGGCTACCACTTGGCTGCATTAAACAGGACGGAAAGCCAAATGGGCCCGAGAAGGGTTAAATAAATAGGGATGCAAACTTATTTACGTTTCCTTTTGGACTTAATTGTCAGACTGTCTGAGCCCACCTCCTTTCAAATCAAATACCGAGGTCCTTCCGCTGAGTCATCAGCATGGTTCATCGGTAGGACCTCTGCATTTGGTTTCAAAGGTTGTAGGTTCAATTCCCCACTCAGGTAGTCTGACATTTAAGTCCAAAAGGAAACGTAAATAAGTTTGCATACGTATTTATTTACCTTGGCTGCATCGGCGCGAAAAATTCACTGCAATAGCAGCGAACCTGACACGTCGAAAATATCCATTATTAAAACAGTAATGCAACGTGAACACTGTTGATATTACCACTAAATACGGTATCACTATAATTATTCTGTCGAAAATAAGAGGCAAAGCAAGCAAGACGAAGAGTAGTCCAGTTGCCAAATGCTGATTTTTGGTCTAACCAAAAAAACCGTCTGTACAAAATGTTTTTGCACAAAGACGTTCTACAATATATTCCTGCTCCAAAACATTATGATGCCACCTTGGCACGCTTGGGGAATTCAAGATGGCGTCCAAAATGGCGACAACAAAACGGTTTTTTTGCTTCTAGCGTCTGAACAGTTCATCCGATTGAAAATTCACCTGTTACCAATTATGTTTAGAATAAAATTTCCTTCAAAAAGGTTCTATTCATATTTTTGGTAAAATTAACCCTTCTTACCGAAATTTGTTATTTAAGTAGTTTTAGGTCGTTAATGCATGTTACATATACTATTCCTGACTTTAAACAGCTGCAGTACCCGTTCTAATTCGGATAAATGGACTTGATTAGGTTTAGATGAAAGATAAAGATGTATATTTTCCAAACAAGTGTAATTAAAGCGATTTATATTAATAAGGAGCTTAGCTACGGCAGTTTACATACATTGTAGTGCTGTGCTTTTCGTTCTATTTTACCACATGTTCCATCTTTAAACTGCTGCACCACCCGTTTTAAGCCAGATAAATGGACGTGATTAGGCTTAGATGAAAGATGATGTATAATTTCCAACAACGGTAATTAAAACGATTTATATTAATTAGGAGCTAAGCTACGACAGTTTACCTACGTTGTAGCGTTGTGATTTTCGTCCTATTTTACCATAAGTACTGTCTTTAAACTGCTACACCACCCGTTCTAATTCGGATAAATCGACGTGATTAGGCTTAGACGAATTTGAATTGATATCAATTGATATCAATTGAAATTAATTGATATCAATTTGAATTTATATCAATTAGGAGCTAAGCTACGTTAGTTTTTCTACAGTGTAACGCTGTATATTTAGCGCTATTTTACCACAAGTTCCATCTTTAAACTACCGTAGTTAGTTTCTAATTAATATAAATCGTTTTAATTGCCCGTGTTGGAAAATATACATCTTCATCTTTCATCTAAGCCTAATCACGTCCAATCATCCGAATTAGAACGGGTTATGCAGCAGTTTAAAAATGGAACTTGTGGCAAAAGAGAGCTAAAAGCACAGTGCTGGAACGTGTGCAAACTGCCGTAGCTTAGCTCCTAATTAATATAAATTGCTTTAATTATCCTTGTTGAAAAATATACATCTTCATCTTTCATCTAAGCCTAATCACGTCTATTTATCCGAATTAGAACGGGTACTACAGCTGTTTGAAGTCAGGAATTGTATATGTAACATGCGTTAACGGCCTAAAATAACTTAAATAACGAATTTCGGCAAGAAGGATTAATTTTACCAAAAATATGAATAGAACCTTTTTTGAAAGAAATTTTATTCTAAAACATAATTGGTAACCGGTGAATTTTCAATCGGATGAACGGTTTAGACGCTAGAAGCAAAAAAAAAAAACGTTTTTCGTCGCCAATTTTGGACGCCATCTTGAATTTCCTAAGGGTGCCAAGGTGGCATCATTATGTTTTGGAGTAAGGACATATTGTAGAACATCTCTGCGCAAAAACATTTTGTGCGGACTATTCTTTTGGGTTTTTGTGCCGGCTGCCGGACTAGAGATTTGAGTTGATGCTCTTCTTAAGTTGGGTTGGAAAACAACTCAGAAAATTGCTGAAGTAGTAACACCTTTTGATTCCTCCGTTTTTGTTATTCGTAAAAGCATGGTAAAAGAAATCTATCAACGCATGGTAAAAGAAATCTTCAGATTATCGACTTTTTGATACCAGCACCATTTTCCAATAAAAGAAAAGGTTCTTTTATTTCCTGATAAGGCAATCTTGCCGATGAAGAAGAGTCTTAGCGAAGAAGATGTGTCTGTGCACGGCACAAAATAACGGATGGTCTGTTTATTCGCAACTGATGCCATCCCAACTGACGCCTTGCCAACCAATTTATGGTCTAAGGCCACAATGAATTTGGTGTGGGAATAAAGGCAGAATGGCGTTTCGATGTTCTTGTCTTCACATCCACCTCTTCATCTCATCCCTTCCCTGAAGGAATACGCCAACGTCTTAAGTCAGAAGAAAGAAGAAAGGAAGTCGGAGAAAGTTTGGCACAATCACGCCAGCATCAGCAATGCCTGACTCGTCTACAACGAAAAGCAGCTGTGAAAGACCCAACGCAATTTCGTTGTGAAATTTGGTTACGGCCTGAGGCACCAGAAATATTTGAATAGAAAATGAATTTAAGTGCATGTACTCAAGGGGAGCAGTGACGTAAGCATACAAGGTAAACAAAAAGTTTGATTTCTTGGGAATAGATAGAAAAAGGGAAAGATCTGAGCGATGGATGGGATACATCCTCGGGATCCGCAGGATATGTCGTAATGGTTAATCTTGACATGTCCCATTAAGGTCACCTGGTTGCTTACTGATTTCCGAACGAGGCCTACAATAGCGGTGTAAACTTGAAAGTTGCAGAATAATGCCATCGCTAAAAAAAAACAGTGAACCTTAGCAGAATCATAGTATTTGTAGGCAATCCAAGTAAACAGACAAAACTGCACTGCCACATATCAGGGCGTGCCCCATGTAATCAAAAATGATTAAAAAAATGGATGCAAGACAGATGTGGTATAAGGAAGAAATGACCCTGCGGAAACAAGTAAGGCTTGCTGGACATTAATTTTAAAAATCCTCTCAAGTTTTTAAGCATCTACTGCTTTTCTCCAGAGATGCGACAATACATCAGAAGAAACGGAAATTAAACTACCGAAAAAATCGTCTATTGCGATAACCATGGCTGTTGTTGACACGGGCCACGATCCAAATAGGCGCTCGGGATCAGTGGTATACATATTGTGCAGCATTTAACAACAAGATTGATGTTGGAATTTTATGTAAATAAGGATCGAGCTCTGAATGTAATGAAACAGTAGCCAATTATGGATGATTGGCTACTGTTTAACAAATTTTCAGATGTTTGAATCTCCCACGATCCTTTGCTTGTTGTAGTCTGACCAAGCCGTTGGCTGACTGTGGGTAAAACGTAAGAGGTTTAAGGATTTATAATACGTTGTACTTGTGTTTTTTCAGTATCTTCATGTTTCGTTTCTTCTGTTATGTAATCGCCTCTCTGAGGAAAATAAATAAACAAATTTAGAGGTTTTTAAATTTAAAATGTCCAGCAAGCGTTACCCGTGTCTTCCGGGTCCGTTCTTCCTCAGTATATTTACTGCAATTTTACCGCTACTTATGATCACCTGTAAATCCTATGATTGTGCATCAAATTCCGCTGTTGTTTTGTGTGTGTGTTTGTGTGTGCCAGCATTGCGTTTTCTACAACTTCCATATTTATATCGCTCTTCTGACGTGTTCAGATGGTTCTCGAACTACTGTACACATGTCACACAACAGCTAATCAAATCACTCTTCACAACACAACGCAAACTATTCGTAAGGAACCAAACCATTTTGTTCATCGTCCCAGAGCTAGCCCAAGCTATACGTGGACAAGGTGGTATTAGTTGGTTGGCCAAATCCAAGTGAGAAATTTATGCCTGGATCGTGAGGTGAATAAAAACCAGGAAAGGAGTGAATATTAAAGAAAAAAAGGTGTTCGAGTTTCCAGTTTTGGTTCTCGGGGCAAATTCAGATGTTGTGTGTGGCAGTGGTTTTCGGTGGTTTTCCCTGCGAAGGAATTAGTCTGCTTCATGGCTTGGCCGTGAAATGTTAGTGCTTGTACGTCCGGATTTCCACCATGTTCGACCCATTCCTGCGTTCACTCTGACGTCGTAGACGACCTTGTTGCCAGATGGTGGAGCTAGGACACCACGTATTGGTACATTAAATTCAAGCTGCGTAATCTTTTCATTATAGTTCCTGTAATATTCTCTTTAACGGATGACGACACATTGCTTGTGTAGCAAAACAACACAAGTCCGACAACTTAAGACTCACCAAACACAATTAGAACTGAATTTTCGAGGAACTTGGTCCTCATCGGAGTATAAACTATAGCAAAATTAAACTAGGGCTGCCAACATTGCATGTTGACGCACAGGAGCGGAGCGTGAGATTGTATGTAGGTAAGGGAAGGGCAGTTTCCCCGTTGTGGTGAAAGACAATTGCACGAACATTGTTGATCCTCCTTCCTCTTCCGTCCTCCCCGCTTCCGTCCCTTCTTTCTTTTTTTTCATTTTTGTACTGAATCTTTTGATAAAATTTTTCCGGGTGGGGAGGAGGTAGTTGCCCTGTTCACCTGGCCATGGATCGATCGCTCCTCCCTACTTTTTGAACTAAATTTTTCGCCAATTTTGTTTCCTTAGGGTTAGTAGCCGTGCTCCCTTCACAGATATTCTCCTCCTTTCCTTTCCTTCCCCTACGTTTTTCATTCCCTCCCCTCCTAACTCTTCCTCCCTTTTCATTTTTGTACCGAATCCTCGACATTTTCCACCGGATTCTTTCATTTTTTTTGGTTTCAACTAGAGACAATTTTTCGTTGATTGATGTTTGCGGTTGCACGTTTATCGTGAACGTGAGTTGTTGATCTTCAAAACTGTTGCATTTTTTTTTTGTACAACACATTACACAATGTGAAATCTACGCTATTTGCAATTAACGCTCACCACGATCCTTTATTTAGAGCCATGGCCCAAACTCGTACGCCAGAAACTGTTTCTAACAATTGGTTTTTAAACAATTGGTTTCTAACAATAATTGGTTTCTAACATTTTCCGATGGATTTTCCTTACTTTCCGATACAAAATGTACCCGGTTTTCGATCTGATTAAAATAAACACTCTCCGAGTTGTCCAAAGCATACAGAATTTCATCGAATTCGCTTCTGTAGTTTTGACGTGATATTTTTAAAAAGAAACCCCAATGAGTTACTGTACAGGGTGGTCCACCAAAAACTGACGACCCAAGATTTTTTAAGTCCAACTTTTCTAGTTAGCACCCCTCACGACTAGGAGAGGACAGGAAAAACTTCCCGTTTCATTCCGCTTCGCTCCAAAAAGGGCAACGCCATCTAACCCAAAATCACAAGGGCAGGCCGAAACCTACCTAGTTGCAACCTAGGACGTACGGGAAAGTGACACACACCACGTTGACGGAAGTGGCAACCACAGAACAATATATTGTTGGGAAGAAGACTCATAAATAACTGTCTCCAGATCTGCATTGCTATGTAGGTACGATTTAGTGTGGTTCGTGACCCTCGAATGATTCGCCGTAATAAAGTAAGACTCCAGCTTTTTTCGTACTTGGGTGCATGGCATGTGTCACTTTCCCGTACGCGTTGCGTTGTAACTAGGTGAGTTTCGGTCTGTCCTTCGTAATTTTAGGTTAGGTAATTGCCATGTATGTTTCTAATTTTTGTTTTAGTTTTTACTTCGATAAGGAGGACCAAACTCCTCGAAAATTTAGTTCTGGTTGTTTTGATTGTTGGGTCCAGGCTCTCGGGCTTGTGTTGTTACTGCCTTTATGGCCACTGTATATGGTGCTGTTATTGCTTGTACAGCCATTAGAATTTCTGCCCGTATTCGAGTCATTCCTACCAATGTTTTCAATACCCAAGACTATACCTTTTATACTTTTCCGTTAATGCGCACCAGAAATTGTTCCACAGTTTATGAAATTCCGTCACCTTTATTAATCTCAAGGCTGTAATCTTAAAATCGAAACAGTAATGTTGTCTGAGATGCAACAGTTTCTTGTACCAAAATAAGCCACTGAAATGAAACAAAGATCATGGCAGTTTGGCACTTTTCATTTCGGCTCGACATCACTAAATGCTTCCCGATACTCCATTTCACCGATCTCCACTGTCTCATCAGTGGGCTTCGCATATTATTATTAAACTTCCGTGTTATTTAACCCTCAAAGTTCAGTAATCAAGCAGGACCAATAAGCGGTCAAAAGAGCAGTGACATTTGCCGCCATATTGGCACCAGTATGGGTTTTAGAGGGCATAACTACAAGGTGCACTACATAAAAATGGAGGGAAAAACAACGGAAGAGTGGATTTCTTAGGCTTAAAATAACGTTGTTTTCTACAACAACAAAAATCGCGCGTTTTAGGTCTAAGAAATCACGCTTCACAGCATCGGCTTCAGTATGACGCCCTTCTGTTTCTCTCTGCAGTGCCCCTTGCAGCTAACCCATTAAGGCTCCAGCATAGAGTTATATACAATAACACTGCGTCGTGTCACTGCTCTATAATCACACGTAATATAAATGAGACTCGGAATAAATGGAGATACTGACCGTTGATAATGGCCAAGATTCCAAATCTTGTTGCGTAAACTGTTCCTGTCTGGTGCCCAATATATTGGACGGCTATGAATTACAAAAACAGTATCGTAAACAGACCCCACTGAAAGGGCAACTTGTAAAAGAGCACGCTGAGGTTTTTTTTTTTGCTCGTTAGTCTTATTTTTAACCTTTTTTTTTATAAGCTTGCTTCTCTTTTTTACCCTCTTATGTCCCTTTCTGCCCCTTTCCTAGCCATCTTTTTGCCCTTTTTAGGCTTCTAGGCCCTTTCTCTGGCTGCAGCAACAGCGTTTATCGGTACACGAAACCAAAATAAGGCATATTTTTTTTTACAAAAAGAGCATTTTTTTCCGAAAAGGGCAGGGCCGTGCGGCCGGGGGGGCCCCCCCCGTCTCCTCCTGTGCACGCTACTGGGCAAAAGCTTACGTCCCAACGCGCAATGCGAGGCTTTGTGAGGGATGCCTGGGGAGCCCGAGCAAAGAAAGCAAGCACATGCCAGTTATCAGCGTCGCCGACTGGAAACCAAGTGAACGCTGCCTCGAATCCCACGACCGACCCAGATAACACGACTTTAGAAAAATCCACCCAGTTTGGCAAACCAGTAAAGGGTTAAAGTTGCAAATTAAAACTAACTCTTAACCATCAACATTTACCATCAGAACCTAACAGAGCACCGACAATAACATCTTAACTGACACCTCGGTGATTGCCAGTTAAGCTTGAGCGATCACAGTTCGGACCACAAACTTGGTGGCAGCCGTTGTGGCTCTGATATCACTACTTTCTATGGCGCAAACTTGATGGGTCCGTTGACCTTTATGGGGTTTTTGTATGGTCGGAATTTACTACCAGAACCTCACAGACCACCCACAATAACACCATGCTGGTTACGAAGTTAGCACATGAAGGCGATCGCTCAGCTAGTTGCAAGGGGCACCGAACACAGAGGTAATCACCAATGCCATCATTAGTCAAACCGACGATGTGTTAGCCTATTTATCAGGTCTAAAAACGTTTTTTTGTCCAATTCATTACGCTGCGAAACATATTTTAAGGTTGTAAATCGGAAAAGAAAAAATTCCACTTACTGAAAATTGCAGCACCTGCCAACAAATCCAAGAAATTGAACGTTTTAAAGTTCAAGAAATCCGCTTTCACAGCACTGGCTTGACAAAATACGCTAATTTTAAATAAATAATAAATCACAAGGTAAAGGGTAAGCGAAGCAAACAGTCTGCATTAAAGACTGGCCTTGTGAGGATAAGACCTTGTCTTCTTGTCCTCACAATGCCAGTCTTTAAAGCAGACTGTTTGCTCCGTTTACCCTTTACCTTGTCATGTATTCTTTATTTATCATCTACATCCTTGAGGACTTACTAGTCACATCGCTCACTTCGCTCGCTTCGTTGGCGCCGTCTCGCATCGCTCGAGGAGGTTTGCATGAACAAACTATGACGTCATGAACAAACATCATGAGGGTAAAAAAAACGTTGACGTTATATTTTCTGGGTTTTCGCATATTTGAGGGTCAAAAAATCAAGTTAAAGTGATGAAAATAGGCCTAAGCGAAGCGCAATTTAATTATCTTCCATTTAGTCTTACTCCCATCTTTGTAGGTGCCTTGGTTCCAGAGGAGTACAGGTACACGCACGCAAATCTTTAATGATGTAGATATGTAAAATAATTGTTCAACTGGATGTCAACTTGTTGTCAGCACAAATAAGTACGTTAGTACTTGATGCTACCCATTATGTAACTAAAAAAAAAACTACAACTACAAATGCTTTTCTTTCGCATAAAGAAAAACATTGAAGGATTGAATGAAAAAGACAGTGATGTCACCACAGCCGGATACTACTATTGAAAGCTTGCTTGTATTTGTACTTCAGGTGGTTTTTATATCAACACACATATGACGATTTATGGAAGCAGGTTTGGTAACTGTCTGGCCAGCATTTACGAAAACCGAAAATGGAAATCGTCGCCCAAGTATTCATTAGATGTATGGTAGAAATAGTTTCATCATCATTAGATGTAAGATAAGGTAGAAATAGTGTCATTAGATGTAAGGTAGAAATAGTTTCATTAGATGTAAGGTAGAAACTAGCGGAGTCGCTCGTCTCGCTACGCTCAAGGAGATTTCTTGCTGCAACATTTATGATACAGACAGACATTCCACATAAAAAAAACGATCAGGCAAATTGTAAGAGTGTAGTATGCAATATTGGTTATCTCTGGAGAAGATCAACATTTTCGTTTTATGTCCAAGAAGGCAAGCGAAAATATCAAGCAATTTATCAGAAAATCACCGTTTCTGATGACAAACGCTGATTTTCGTTCGTTTCGCTCACTCAATCAGCGCAAACATTTCCTCAGAAACGTGACTGAATCAATGTAACCACCAGGAACCACACATCACTTGTAATTTGTGTTGGTATACACTTTACATGGCTTTTCTTGTTTTACTTATATTAAGAATACTGTTCTATACGTCCTGCTCAGTACAGATCTTTCCATGGGCGTCTTATCACTTCACTTCCTGATGATCCCTCACTTGGAGAAACATCTGCAGAATGTCAAGAGGATGTCACGGTTTGAATGTAAAGCAGGCTCGAAAAAATCGTCAGAACACCAGCAATAACAAACAGTAATTTTAAAATCATTCCAATGTACAAAAACCGCTGATTGGAAAACTAAAAACTTGAACCCAACACAATTAACGATATTAAAGTTTGGAACTGACCATGGAAAATACGACTCCAAAAAATAGTCAGCAAACCACCACAAACCAAACAGGAATTTTAAAATAATTCTAAACCAAACTGGTTTAATACGAACGAATAATTATTGAAACTTAAGAAATAATAACATAGTAAATAAAATAGCGCAAATTGAAATCAGACGTGACCACCAATGCAACCCACTCAAAATCATAAATCATTAATAATTAATCATCTACATCATTAAATACGTATGATGTGCGTGCGTATTTGTACCTCTATTTCTCCGGAACCAAGGCACCTACAAAGATGGAGTAGGACCAAAATGAATGATAATTTAATTGCTGAATTAATTTAAAATTCAAAGTGCACAGCACGTTTTAACAATGGCTGGCTCGAAAACAAAGTGAGAACAACCAGTTATTAACTGACTTGTTCCTTGTTGGTTTCTTGCCGCCTAACCATTGTTGATGGACTTTCCGAAAAGTTAGACGCTTCCACGAAATAAATTTGATAGCGCAGTAGTTAGATCGCCCGACCTATAGCGGCAAGTCCTGGGTTCGAGTCCCAGTTGGGGAAGTTGTCTTTTCTTTCTTTCTCAGATTTGTGTTTTTTGTCTTCACAAGGCCAGTGTTTAATGCGGACTGTTTGCTTCATTTACGTTTATCTTTGCGTGCCCTTTGCAGCTAGCTCAACGACCGGCTTTAAAAGCTAGCCTCGTAGCCAGTACGGCCTTAATATCGCCGCTCTCTAATTTGACTTTACCGTGATCTAAACAATTCGACTTTGGGTCAATCTTAATCTCATTACATAGACGTCCTTTGGAGTGAGATTCTTTTTGTCTTTGCATGACCGGGCTTCGCTCAAAACTGGTTAGGGGTAATAAATTGACTGTCGGTCATAAAAGTCTACGGTAATGATTTCGTTTATTTCGTGGCCAACATGGACAGACAGACTGTGGCAAGACAACGCTCGCTAATGTTAACATCTGCAGAGCTACAGGCCTGTTTTACTACATGCTTATAAGCTGGTTATAAGAGTCAGAACGCAGATCAAGACCGATAAGCCAGACATTCGATGATTTACGGGTACGATATTAAGGAAACGCCATAATGTTTCAGTTTTAATAAAACGCGCTGTCTGAAAGCATGATTTTATTGCGCGAGTTGAGCCAACAATTTCTTCATGCAGAATAAAGATGGATAACAACTTTTGTTTCACATGTTTTTTGCCACCGCTAAACGTCCGACTTTATTTCTGTCCATTTGTTAACCGTTAATGATTCATTAATTGAAATTAGAGATCACTTAGTTCCACCTGGACGGATCATTAACGACTACCTACTAGCTTCAGCCTAAGGAAAGCGTCAAACTGAAGAAGGAAAATAAAACAAGAAAAACGAAGCGACAAGCTCTGTTTGCCAGCTGTTGATTGCCAACTAAGAACACGTGTTTATATCGATCGGAACGCGTTACCAAACCAAACCCAATGGGGGAAAAAAGTAACAAACAAAAGAGCGTGAAAGCAATACGTGTGTATTAATAGCGAGAATATATCGATTTACAAGTCACCGACCTAAGGTCCGTAACGCACTCAAATATTTACCCCACTCTTGCAAGTGTCCATCGTAATCACGAAAACACCCTGACAAGGGCTTATAGACAGAATTTTGTGTGGAGGGGCACTGTGCATGAATGGGCGCATATCGGATAAGAAATGCATTTTATTTTGGCTTATTTGTCTCTATGTAGGTACTTTCGAACTGCCCCCTGTTATTTCTAACTGAGGTCTCATTTTTTCCGACTCAAAATATTGGGTGAAATGGTACCACCAGCTTCCCTCCATTACAGCCCTAATGAAAGATAGAATATTGTACATAGTCACCAAATTTGTATGATAATAATAATGTCCGCCATTGCAGCCGATTCCGGCCACGGTGCCTCTATTCAGAAAGTTTGTCTGCAGTGCAACACCTTCTCCGCTTCACCCAAGAGCAAAAACTACATCGTTTCGCTCACCGAATAAGAAAAAGGTTTATTAACGTTCAAAAAAGCACGGTTTGTTGTGCCGGACGATGTAAAACTAATATTCCGTAGAATAGTGCAACTTAAGAGGAACTTAAGGGGGAGGAGCATGTTTACCTCTAAAAAGTCCCCATTGAAACGTCTTAGATCTATTCCAGTTAGTTCCGTCAGAGTTTTCAGAGGGTGCCACACGTTCCATCTGGTAATTTTTGCTCATTTTTCAGCCCAAATCTAAAGTAAACTAAATTACAACTAAGCTAAGCTACTGTAAATAATAATTAAATACATGCTATGCTAAAATCCACCCACATTAGTCAGTAGAGAAAATGTTAACGACGCGACCGAAGCCTGCTTACAACTGATCTGTCTGTATTCATCCGCGAGCTCCAACTCAAACAATAATCCAGAAATAGCATAACATTCATTCGCGCGAATATTTTTAATGCTAATAATTTCACATTTTTTAGGCAGTGTTACACTATAGCATGTCTTTATTGTTAATATACTTATTGTTTAAAATGCTTAATATAGTGTGTGTTATTTCTGCATTACGAATGCTTTCACTCTTTTCAAAAATGTTCCTCAAAAAGGCCGTATTGGTTTGCCCTTTTAAAGACCGTTTTGAGGAGCGTTAGAAGCAGGTGGTGTATGGAGGTGGGAGGGGGGGGGGGGGAAGCAAACTGTAACGAATGTCTTACTTCACTCCCTCATGGCGCTTTCGTTACGTCTTTCAAGCCAAAGTTGTCAAACTTTCCGAAAATCATCACAAGCTTGTTCAAACACTGATTCCGTGTGGCCAGCATTAACACTCGTTTCCTCCAATAATGAATGTCCTTCTCCTTCCTCCCCCTCTTCCCCTAAAACAATAGCCTATCGTCTCGTTCATGGCCAGGCCAGGTTAGCCAAGCTGTGACGCTGACGTTTACGACGAAAAGTAAACTGCAAATCCTGAGTAATTCGTCTCATTGTTGTCAGTGAGAAACTTGGTACAGAATCGTATTCGTTTACGGCACTTGTCACTTTTCAACAGTTGCAATGTCGTCATTTCGACAAAAATCATGAACTTTTCCCGAATTTCTGAAAACGTAAATTCGTCGCATTTTTACGTACGCGTGTCCGTGCATCGCAGCAAGGCTCTCGATTGAATAACGGTTGTGATCGTACCGTGTTTTCGCACCTTCAATTAATGCACAGTTTACGGTTCGACAACATCGTGATATCAACAGCATTATTGCAGCCAAACCTGCATGTCAGCATTACGTAAAACTCTTCGTTGATATTTTTTCCTCCTCCACAGAATGGTGCGTTATGCATTGTGCGTATTTCGTTTGCGCGGCGCAGTCAAACACTCAACACTTACTTTGAACTCGGTTCTGCAACGATAGACAGCAGCTTCGAACACGCCGCCCAGCAATCGTGTTTCTTTTGCAAATCCACGAATAGATTTCTTTGATCATGTTGGCGCGGTTGGCTGTAGACATTCATTACAGTTTGCTTTTGGGAACTCGAAAGGCACCTGCAGAAGCCATCGATTGCGCTGTTGTTGGCATCGCCGCCATCTTGGAACTACTTCCATTTGGAAGACAAGTGGCTGTCAAAGTTTGAGATCTGCTGAAAAATGCTAATCGACTAATTTTTGGTGTTTCATGAAAATTATGTATGGCCAAATACCGTACCTGAATCGTTTCTGAGAGCGTTTCATCCCTAAGACGTTTTGGTTGATGCTGGAAAAAAACGAACTACGTTAAGCCTACCGTCGTAATCCAATTTCAGCGCAGGCGCGAAGAGGCTCTATCGCATCGCTAACTCTCTCTCCACTGACTAATGTGGGTGGATTTTACCATAGTTTCGTTTAGTTTAATTTAATTTTAGGCTGAAAACTGAGTAGAAATTTTCACATAAAACTAGTGGCGCCCTCTATAAACTTAGACGGAACTAATTGGGATGTATCTAAGACGTTTTAGAAGGGGTCTCAAGTTACAAATTCTCCTCCCAAACCCTATAAATTCTTGGTATTATTAATACAAGTAAT
>JAHWFP010253975.1:17792-39413 GCA_023313725.1 Lithobius niger
ATAATAATAATAATAATAAAAATAATTTTACAGCAAAGAAACTGTATCGGAAAGCGAAGGGAGCGCTACGTCCACTTAATCGCAATTCGAAATTACACACGACCCTGAATATTTAAAACAGTACAGGTTAATATAACCCAAGTCTTATGTAAAAAAAAAATTTTTCAACACTTCACGATAGTTACGGTAGTTAAAGACAAGATATTTAAAGAGATTTTGTAGAAGATCTTTAAGTCATCAGCAAACAAACGACGTAGGCACGAGACAAACTGAGGGAAGTCATTTGTGAGAAACAAGAAAAGGAGAGGGCCGAGTACAGAGCTCTGGGGAACACCAGACGAAACACGAGCCCAGTTTGAAAAGCAATTACCAACTCTTGACTCTCTACCTTGAAATGGCGGGCCTGTGGTTGGCTGAATCGTCACAAGAATTAAAGACGGGAAAGCCAAAGGCTCACAAGAAATAACTTCGTCACAAGAATGGCAGCCGCTAATAGAGGAGGGAGGGGAAATGGGGGGGGGTGGGAGGTAAAAATTTCCTTCTCCACGCCAAAACCACCTACGGAAAGCGATATTTTTGACGTAAGTATACTTATTAGATTTATGCAAACAATCTGAGTTACGATAAGAAGAAATTCCTTCATTCGTGAAATTGGCAAACAAAAGATTGTAAAATATTAATTGAACAGCAAATATCACTTGCCAGGCTTTTTTTTCTCTCCTTATATCCACACGCGACGAGATATAAATTTCGCATGTGACATTCCGTTTTCGGCATTGAGATGTACAAAAAGTTGGGGATGGAAAGTTTGCTTGTAAACAAATAGTAAGAGCTAATGCATGGTGAAATATTCAGCTTCGCTTTGACAGATTTAACCCCCACACCCACTACACCCCCTTCCCCCCCAACAATGTGATCAACACTAGGGATGGCACAATACAAATTTTTTTTATCCCCAATTTTTTTTTCAATTATCGCGATAATCGATAATATCTCGATAAAATAAATTTTGAGGCTGGAATAACCATGTTAATTTTGAATTAAAAAAAAAAACTTTGGCTGAAGCCTACAGTGAAACCTTTACAAATGTGAATTGTGTGGCACTCGCCATTTGGCCAGTAGACATGAAAATGCAATTGCATTGTCTCTTACCATGTAGAACAATTGAACAGTTGTGCTGCTATTTTATGCTTAAAGATGTTTGCATTAAAGTAACTCTCCAATCAGCTAAAGTGGCTAGCAACAGTATTGCACACTTGGTTGAAGAGCCCTTGTAATTCCACACTGATCTCTTCTGTGCCGGATATCGCCGACTGTCTTGCGTCTGCGTTTGCGCGGGTCTCGAGTGATAACCATTATGATCCTGGTTTCCTCAGAATAAAGCGTAGAGAAGAGGCTCACTCTCTAGACTTTCGCTCCGACGGGCTAGAGGAGTACAATTTACCGTTCACCAGGCAGGAATTTGTTTCAGCTTTGTCCAAGTCGCATGACTCCGCCCCAGGGCCTGATGATGTTCACTATCAGCTGTTGAAACATCTGCCTCTTGCCTCCCAGCAGTTCTTGCTGGAGATGTTCAACCGTGTGTGGGCAGAAGGCTCTGTTCCGGCAGCGTGGAGGACAGCAGTGGTCATCCCGATTGTGAAACCGGGCAAAGACCCTACTGCTCCTTCCAGTTATCGCCCAATCGCTCTGACTAGCTGTGTCTGTAAACTTATGGAACGGATGGTCAGTGAGAGGTTGGTCTGGGTGCTGGAATCACGCGGATTCTTATCTGCGTCCCAGTGTGGCTTTCGACGTTTTCGGTCAACCATCGATCATCTGGTTGCCCTTGAATCGGATGTGAGGGAGGCTTTCCGCCTCCGTCAACATCTGGTTCAGGTTTTCTTTGACTTGGAGAAGGCTTATGATACGACCTGGCGTTTTGGGATTCTCCGTAATCTCTATAACTATGGCTTGAGGGGACGGATGCCACTGTTGCTTTCCGCTTACCTCTCCGGCCGTTCTTTTCGTGTTCGGGTCGGGGCGACTCTTTCCCGCCCGTTTGTCTTGGAGAATGGTGTGCCTCAAGGGGGTGTTCTTAGTGTCATCTTGTTTGCTATTGGGATCAATCCCATTGCTCAGCAAGCTGCTGTTCCCCAGTCATTGTTTGTCGATGACTTCGGCCTGCGCTTTCGGGCAGCTCGCATGCAGACCTGCGAGCGGCAGCTACAGCTGGCGATTAACAAAGTCCAGACCTGGGCGGTCAGTAATGGTTTCCGGTTTTCTCCGGACAAGACTGTGTGCATTCACTTTTGCCGCCAACGAACACTGCACCCAGATCCTTGCCTGTATTTGGGGCAGGCGCAGATTCCTGTTGTCCCACAGGCACGTTTCCTGGGTCTGGTGTTCGATTCCAGGTTATCTTGGCTTCCACACTTGCGCCAACTTAAAGACAAGTCTTTGCGGGCACTCAACATCTTGCGGGTTCTGTCGGGTACTTCATGGGGTGCCGATCGCACTGCCATGTTGCGCCTCTACAGAGCCCTTGTCCACAGCAAACTTGATTATGCGTGCATGGTGTATGGTTCGGCTAGTGACTCGACTCTCCAGATGTTGGACACTGTGCATCACAGTGGCCTGCGTGTGGCGACTGGGGCATTTCGAACTTCTCCAGTGGTCAGCCTCTATGCTGAGGCCTCGGAGCCACCTTTGGCCATTCGTCGGCGGAAGCTGGCCATTCAGTATGCTGTGCGTTTACGTGCTGTGGAATCCAGTCCTGCTTGGTCCATGGTTTTTGGGCCAGACTTGCGAGTCGGTAGACGCAGGGTGGGTAAGGGTGATTTCCGCGATAGGCTCCAGCAGTCCTATCAGGAGATAGCCTTTGATATGCCCAGCGTCTTGAGGCTGGGGGGGATGCCAGTGGCCCCTTGGCTTGTCCCAAGTAACATTTTCATTTTCGCTCTGGCGTCCCTCCCGAAGGGTTCCACTCTGCCAGCAAGGTACTTGCAGGAGTTCCGGCTGCTGTGTTCTCAGTACGCCGGTTATCAGCGGCTGTTTACTGATGGGTCGAAGTCAGACGCTGGCGTGGCTTGTGCTTGTGTTTGTAGGGGAGTGACGGTAGCCCATCGCCTTCCATCAGGCTATTCTGTGTTTTCTGCAGAGCTTTTGGCTCTCGGTTTGGCGGTGGAATGGATCCTTGGCCTTCAGGGCACGCATTTCATTATCTTTAGCGATTCCATGAGTGCCCTGGAGTCCTTGGCGACTTACAATCCACGGAACCCCTTGACACAACGTGTCCAAGCTTTGCTTTCCCGCTTGCCTGGCCAGCGGAAAAACGTGCTTTTCTGCTGGATCCCGGGCCATGTTGGGATAGGTGGAAATGAGCAAGCGGATTCTGCAGCAAAAGGGGCCCTTTCTGGCCCTCTCGGTAGGGATCTCAGGCTTGTTCCCTCGGACGCTTTTCCAACTCTGCGTCTGAGGTTACATGCTTTTTGGCAAGCCTCGTGGGATGGACAGGACGGTAATAAGTTACGGGCCATTAAAGGCACTGTCGAGGAGTGGCACTCGGCGTGTCGCCGCAGTCGCCGTGAGGAGGTTGTGTTGGCCCGTTTGCGAATTGGTCACACCCGACTTACTCACTGTTTCCTTTTGCGGGGGGTTGACCCTCCTGAATGTTCTTGGTGTCGACGGCCACTTACGGTCCGGCACTTACTTGTTGATTGTCGCCATCTTGATGGTGTTCGTCGTCGGTTCCATCTTCCGCATGACATTGCGCGTCAGTTGGGCGATAAGTCTGTCCTCCTGTCCGGTGTTTTTCAATTTTTGCAGGAGGTACAGATGTATGACAAGATTTAGAATAGGGGTTTGGATAACATCTCTGTAATGTGTGGTGCAGTGGCAACCCGGACCACTGCACTGTGACTGAGGTTGGCGCTAATGACCAAGTTGTCGACGCGCCATTAAGCCTCATTCCCCCCCCCCCCCCTAATTCCACACGCAACGCCTCAAACCATTTGTTTCTAGCTATTACGGTTTCCAAGATATGCCAATTTAAGCATTGGGGTTTGCACGATAATTCGATAAATAAAAAAAAAAACTGCGATACGATAATCGCCGAAAAGTTTTACCGCCATATTATCCAATTGTCAATTATCGTGCCACCTCAAATTAACACTACAAACTATATTCAAAAACCTACCGTACACTGAAAACTATATTAAAAAAAAAAAAACTGCACCGATTGAATTTAACTTTTTTCCTAAATAACTTGATCAGAAATTCCTTCCACCTGGCAGATTTTATGAATTTAACGCGCTTATGTCGACTCGTGCAAAGTGTTATACAAATTTATTTAGTATAAAATCAGGTTGCAGTGTATTTTACCATGGTCTGATGAATCTACCACGCAGGCGACGAACCGTTCACATTTTGTATGTAAAGTTTTCCAAAATGATGTATGGTTTATGATGTCATTGGTTTCAAGCGTGTTTTTACTGAGAACAAGTCAGTACGTAGTTTACACCTTGGAACTGACTACCCTCTAATGTTAAAATTATAGTATGACTGACTACCCTCTAGTGTGTATTATGCTTTCAAAATCTTGTGATCCTTGCCTAAGGTTCAGAATTAGTCCAATATCAGCTGTGAGAAAGTCGATTGAAATTCGGAAAGTGGGAAGGTGGTGAAACATTGAACGCTAAACTGGAAGGGGGACGCAGGGATGATTTTAAGGGGGATGCACGCCTCCAATGTTTTTTTGGGGGGGGATTGAGGCTTAATGGCGCGTCGACAGCCAATGTCCACTCGACAAAATGATCAGAAACAACTAAACAAATAATTTGTTTTATTAGTCGGAAACTAAATGCCACCCTCGCCCGAAAGATACATTTAAAATGTATGTTCACCAATAAATAGTTTTCATTTATTTCAATAATAACTGATCCGGACGGGTTCCACAGACTACAATACAAAGCTGAAGCTGCGTTTCTTTCTAGCTGACTTGTATGACAAACAGACCGTGATGGAGGGCAGCAGGGGCACTTATCCCTCCAAAAAGGGGTTGAAGAGGACGTAAAAAAAACCTAAACATTTTGTTATTATCGTGTTTTTAGCCAGTTTGACTTCTCTTTCTAACGTCATAGTACTTAAAGAATGGGGTTTTATGGGTAAGAATTTTTACAGCTCTTCTTAGGTATAGGGGCACCAAAGCATTCAAATGATTGTTTTGAGGGTAAACAAATTTATGAATTGTCTGGGAGCGTTTGAGGAGAGATGAGGGGGGGTGGGGGCGGTCGGGGGAGTCAGGTGCAGAAAAATCATGCAGTCAAAACGATAGGTAAATGGGGGAGGAGGAACTATATAGGTAACGTATCTGTAGCAGGCATGGGCAAGGGGTCCTTGCGGGAAGGGTGAACAATAGAATTGGAGAGGTCCCAAAAAAAGAGTGCCACACGTCAAGATTCTGCAATTAGAGGTTTCTCGTACCCTTTTACACAACATTTAAAACGCTAAAAAAAATCTAAAAAGCGCTGCAGTCTTTTTTTACTGATGTGCTTCAATTTACTTTTTTTTTTTAAATAACACTGCTTTAATTTTTTAAGAATTCTCTTTTAAAGGCATCTTAACTTTTTTTTTTGCCACAGAAGTTTAAAAGGGAATCCTGATCGTGCCCGTGAAGAAGGGCGCACCAGCTAGCACGTGGTATTATTAACTTTGCTGAAGCGGCTTTTAGCAATTTGTCGTGTGAGCAGAAGAGTTTTAGAAAAGCCAATAATGGCCTTTAAGAGCATCAAGAGGTTTAGCAAATGCTTTGAGCCAAACCATCAACACATGCTTCGTAAGGTATAGGTTGCCATGGAAACAACCAAAGGTTAGAACTAATGAGAAATATTGACAGAAAAGTCTCACAACAAGCAACGGCATTGAGGTATCAAAGACACAAGCGCCTCTTCTGAAATGAAAAAAATTAATGAATTAGCCTTGCAATTTTAGCACCACAACATGTTGTGAATTCCACAATATAGCTCCCTTAGAAACGAGGAAAGTGTGACTAATTTAACACTGTTCAAGTGTGATGAATTACTGTCAGAGGATAAGGATTCTGGCTCCCCTTCAAGAAGCTTGATTCACAACTAGGAAAAGAGGAAAACTGTAGCAGGCGCTGCTTCATGTCAAAAACCTAACCAAAAATTTTAAAAATCTTACATTATAAACCAAAGTCTCATAGCAGAAATGAAGCAACCGCAACGATCCCCGGAAGGGGAACAATGAAAAAGTGCGAGTGTGTCAATTCTTTGGCTTCAAGGTGAAACTGGAACGTTGTTGCCCTGAAAAGAAGTTGCAGTTGTTGTTGCCTCGAATAACAATTTGCTCTAACAATTATCCTTCTAACCAAACACCATGACGTCATGCACAACTACGTATAGCAAATAGGAGGAAGGGAAGGAAACCAAGAGGAGAGACAGAGGACGGGATAAAAGGAGGAGGGGAGAGGGGGTGGGAGAGGATTGGCGGAAAGGGGGAGCGTTACACAAACAAAAATCCACTGTTGCAGTGAACGATCAGGCAGCACCGAGCAAATACTGGGAAACAACCACGGGTTAAACAAATCCCCGGGCGAAGCCGGGTACGATGTTAGTAATATGTAAACATGAAATGAGAATCGGAGGCTTCGTGTTTTGGTTGCTTAATGACTGTTGTGTGTTCGCTTTAGGTATCGTCAACAGTTGTTGAGTGCTTGGTTATTGTTTCATGTTCAGCTGCATCCCGTGCTGTTAGTAAAATTATACCAAAAACCAAAACTGGTAAAGCAGGCCGTCAAGTTCCGAATGGTTCGGCCCTTCAAAGGAGTGATATCAACACACCAAAACATTCGCCAAGCTAATCGTACCGCCTAATAGTTCACCGAACCATTCTAAACTTAGTCACCCCTTTATAGGTTTTTGGTTTGGTTTTATTTTTGTTGTAATTTGTTTTATTTAGTTAGTTTTGGTGTGTTGATATCACTCCTTTGAAGGGCCAAACCACTCTCAGCTTAGTGTCCTCTTTACCAGTTGTTGGCTTTGTTTATTTTGCGTTGTTTTTACAGTTGGTTTTTTTTTCTTGAATTTGAAGTGAAAACAATTTCTTTGTAACGTTTTTTTTAGATTTATCGTGATACATTAGTGTGTGTCTAGGCACACACGTCTGTATACACGTTCTCATTGTCCGACTTTTGGCCGTCCAATGAGAGAAGATGCCGATAATACTAACAATGGTTATAACAATATTTTCGTACTTACGCGCCATCCCACTCCATCCCCGTTACGCCACCAGGCTCCAAACCATAAAAGGCACACAGTTCGTATTGTACTGCACCCATTCGTCCAGTTTAATAGCGGGAAGCCTTCCCGTTATCTCGGAATCGATGAATAATCACCCTATGGGATTTAACATGGGGATGAGCGGACTAGAATTAGTTAGTTAGGTAGTAACACATTTTCAACGTTATTGAGGGTCAGATTTTGCATTGAAAGCAGCTTAGCTGGCTTTCCTACACGAGTTAATTTTTGTCAGGTGGGTCATTGCTCTCGATTTCAACACAATTTAAGCTTTTGTACCGCATTATTATTTTTTTCCCCAAGTACCTGAAATGTGCCCAACTATGCTTCAAGATATAAGACACTAACGCAATGGCGTCGCGCTACAATGGTTTACAACCTCGATAGTTGAATTGATGTGATGTTTGTTGCCTAACTTGGCGCGACACACTAGCGTGTGTCTAGATACCGCCGGATTTGGTTGTTTCGATTTTGTTCCATGATTCCGACGATGAATGTCTTAGCTAAGTAAGCTTGGACACTGTGAAGGTTAAAAAAGTGAAGGACGAACAGGCCAACAGTTTTGGAAAGGTCAGTGCTGGTGAACTATTGCAAGTTAAAAATTCCAGACAGTATTAGTAGTACAACTCTTTTGCAACTTATCAGGAAAACCATTGTTTAAAACTCATACGAAATCAGGTTATCAGCCGGACCCTTGTTTAAAAGTCATACAGAATCAACTTATGAGCTAAACTATTGTTTAAAAGTGATACGACATGGGATATATCATGACTTAAAAGATGACAACGGCAAAAGTATGTTAATAAATTAGTTGTTATAGTTGTTTAACGTCACCCTCCTTGTTAACACTAAAATGCCCGTTGCCAATTTAGCTTGCTTTCCTGTAATAATACGAACCAAGGCCAAAGCCTCTGAAAGAGAGTTGCCAACAAACCAACTTCCAACAGAAAGACTTTTCTGACTGAATGAGCGAACGAAATTCTGTGCATTTACAATGAGTACCGTAGACCAACTTGGTATGTATCACGAATTAGAAAACAAAAACAAATTCGTTTGATGTTTAAGGAAAGGTTTAACTGATCCGAAGACAAAACAGGAAAGGAACACGAATAAAGTTTCCTGTCAGGTTTCAGATATCACAATGTTGCCTTACTGTTTATTGCACGTAAAACCTTAATGTTGTTTTCAACCATTAGACTCGGAAATAAAAGTTAAAACCATAGCCTAACTATCCAAATGATTGTAAGAATAACATAGGCTACACACTCACTTACTTTCGGGGCTAATTTTTTCGGTATTTTTCCAAGTCATCTCCATTCGTTCATCACCCTATTTCGTACATCATTTTTTCAAGAGTTTCAGACACTTCTCCACGCCCAGGAATGTAATTGATATTTTCAACAACATTTCCATGTTTTCAAAGAGTCATGAAAAAACCTGTAAAAACATTTGACTACAGCAGTAAGGTTTCACGTAGACTAAACAATACAACAACATTGCGGTATCTGAAACCTTATAAGAAAGTTTATTCCTGATCTTTTGCTGTTTTGACTTCGGATCAGTTAAACCTTAACTATCAAACGAGTTCGTTTTTGTTCTCTAATACAGAAGTGTTGATCCACACAATATCCCAGATCAGTATTTAATAATTTGATGATAGGTCATTTGGTACAGGCATCTGTTGATCTATGATGAATCAGTGACTGGTTACGTTTAAGCATGAATATCGGTACACTTATCAGTCTCAATACTATTTTGTATTTTAATACAATACTGAAAACTTACGAACTAAGCTTTCGGTTTTCATGTAACGTTCGAACAATTCATTATTCTGCAGCAAAAGGTTTAGTAGTTTGACTGATATCAAGACTTTAAACAGCAAAAAAAGCTTGATGGGATTCCATAAAACTTTGCTTTGGGTGGGGAGATTTTAATCTTACGTGAAAAAACAAGGAGAAAAATGGTGTAAAGCATTATTGTATTCAGAACATAATAAAACTGCCTACCGACGTGCATTTAAGTCTAAATTGTTTTTGTTATGACATGCACCTTTGCAATAGGGACAACTTAACTCATGGCTCAGGCCATCGCATTCACACATGAGGACTTAAATGTAAAAAATTCACTGATCTTCTGACCACGTCAAGCATACTTTTTCTTTTGTTTTCCACTGTTTGGAATAACCACTTAGTTTATTTCTCAGTTGAGTTGTTCAAGCACCCATTCTCCTCAAAGAGATAAAGAGTTCTTTGACATTAACAGCGCCAGACATTGAAAGCTTCCCTGGAAACGAGTCAACTGTGGTTGGCTTAAGGGACCACAATGAAGGACAAAGCCCTTTTCACCTCCATATGCAGACGAAGATCTGACAAGATCAAAGCAAGGCCGGCTAACCACATTCACTGATTTATCTGTTGAGGCCGACAAGCAAGCCCTTCGCCGGGCGCAAAGTAGACCTGGAGGGGTCTTGGAAAACTTAAGCCACGGAGCTTTAGACCAAATCTACCAGCCTTCGTTCCAATTTACAAAAATTGTTAGGCCCCGGGACAAAGGCGTCTTTAGAACGCTGCGGGACCTGTTCCACGAGGAACCTTGCTGTCGATTCTGCATTCGTTTCCATGGCAACCATTCTGGCTACGAAGATTTACCATCCGATGTAGGGATCAGGCCAATGTGCGAACTCCTTTCTTCCTGCCTATACTTCCTCCTCTTCCGTCAGGCCCGTGTGAAGCTTCCGTAATCTCCCCCCTGCCTATAATCATAGTTGTGATGGAAAATTACAGAAAATTCGTTGCTAACGTTCGCGCGAGATGACAAATAAGGTGCTGCACCGGCACCAACAGGCAATTAGTGGTTCCAACAGGTTTGGCTGATTTTTCCTCACCTTCTGTGTCGCAGTGTCGTTCTTCTGCAACCTCCCAACAATAATTAAGGTTCAAAATGACGAGAAATTAAAGAGCGAAAGAGGATGGCGCCGCGAAATAATTAGAATCTGGGTTGCAGTGAAAGTCACATCAAAATCAAACTGCAGAGGTGAAATTAAATTCCTCCCTTTTGTAAACAGGTTATTAATTAAATCTTTGCGTTCCAACTAATTTTAATTAAAATTAACTTTTAATTTGATTGCGACTCTAGTGGTGAATCGTTCAGTGAAGTTTTAAAATTCCGGTATTTTTGAAACGAATTATTTTTGACCTTGTCTGTCATGAGATGCGGTACGAGTCGTGACATTTCCTTTTCCTTAAAGGTCTGGTCTTTCCAGTGCGTTCAGAAATAAACCAAATAAATTTAAGCACTATTTTGTTCTTAAAGAATACGTTACTGTAAAATCAAACTATTTCAAAGTATTACATGATGTAAGGTATTACATAAAGTATTACATGATATATGTATAAAAATCTTAACTCGGCCAGCTGGCCACAGAAACGACCACTGCTGTTGATCAATTTAGGTGCACGAGACTACTGCTGCCTAACAATTCACGTGCACCAGAAAGATGCAACCGCATCATCAACCTACAAATTAGTGATTGGTATTTGAGAACGAAAAATGAAATATATCTGGGAGTGACACATGAAGTATGAAATAAGAATAAAAAAAGCCAAGCAGTGCACAAACACACAAAACGACGTTTCGACGTTACTTTCACCTCGTCATCAGGTGCACTAAACACTAGATAACAGACGCCAACAAACGGGTGAGAAGCAGTTGTTGAGTGCCTGTCTGTAAATATTCCCATGAGAAAAGCACCCTTCAGTTTGCTTATTTTTAAAACCCAACCAGTTTCATTGCGTTTAATTACGGTAACCGAGGGAGGAGCGACCAAAGGGGAATACACTGATTGAGTGACCGAAGCGAACGAAAATCATAAGTATGCACAAAAATCTGATTGGTCGGGTTTCCATTTTTTGGGTAGATTTCCATTAGTTGGTGGGTTCTTCATCTAACACCAATGCCTCAAGTTAATATTAAAACTCTATATTTTATTTGAACTTTAGCATGCCGAATCCAAACGAGCACTGTAAAGGCCTCTCCAGACAGACGCAAATTGCGTGCAAAGCTATGCGTGACTTCGTGCCTACAAGGTCAAAATTGCAGCAATCGTGTGGTTGGTGTTGCGTTAAGGACGAATATTGAAGTCTTTTTTACACCATAGTGCGTTTGCGTGCAGCCGCGAGCAGCCAGTCTGGTTAAGGCTTAAAGCTGGGCCGTTATAAGAACGAACGGTGGAGTCCAACTCTGCACCCACATCAGGGAGGGAAGGTGGAAAGCCTATATGGCATAGTATTAAACATTTTCCCTCACTAGCTTTCTACCTGCCCTCTCTAATGTAGGATCAGAGTTGGTTTCTCCCGTTCATTCTTATAACTGTCCAGCTCTAATGTCAATTTGTTTGTTTTTAGTTTGGCGGAATTTTTAATCCTCAAGTCAGCAGAAGTTATAGTAGATTACATAGCCGACCTTGATTGATGCACAATTTTTTTTTAACACGGCTGAGATAGTTTTCAAGGGAAGCGTATCACAGGATAAAGGACAAGTCGGTTTCCTGGCAGGAAATCTCCCATGATGGATGAGCTGAAAGTAATCATAGGTAATTTCCCGAGTGCAAGTGTAGCGCTCGATAAATTTTTGGAGCATGAAAGTTTTTGCTTCCATTAAAATCACGAGTGCTTGTGTTGACAAATTATTAAGATTTCGAGCCTTGAAGTGGCGAGGGAGCTTATTATTTTCCAACATAAGCACAAGCGAGTTTACGGAACCAAAAACATGAGTGTTCCAAAAAAATCGATAATTACCCGCTCCAGGTGAGATATTTAATTATAAAGTACCTCGCGAGAACTACTCATTCAATTTATGTTTACTAGGCCTTAATCACTGGTTGGTGTTTCGGTTTCGTCTTGGATATTTGAACCCCAACGTGAAGGAAAGTGCCATCGTTGTCGTCTCCTGCTGACAAAAGTTTCAATATGCTAAGGCATCATACCGTAACGCCAGTTCTAAAACTTACTTTTATTTATAAAACCTACATGTATATTCATCATATATCGTATTAATTCACATATTTTAAACATTGGTATGTTTTGATTTTATTTTGCTAGAATTGGTATTAATATAACAAGTAAGAAGCTTAGTTTCTTTTGGTTTGTATTATATTTGTTCGAGCGTTGTATCAGTTTGTTTTCTTAGGCTAATAAGCTTCAGGCGGCACACGTTCGTTGTTCGCGTAGCTGTGGAAACGGTCGTCGAATTTCACTGGGTCTCTCTAATTCATTTATTAGTAAAACAGTTATAAATGTTTATGTATTGTTATAAATATGTACATATTTTACATCCGTATTTGGTATTTATTTGTATTTAAATGTATTTGCATTTAGCGGATGGCAACTAATTAGCTGGCGCATTGCTGGAAGCTAAGCCTAATTCCGTCTAAGCTTCCGTTTCCCGTCTGTTGGTTACTATAGAAACCAGCTCGGTCTCTCTAAAATAGGGTTGAAATAACTTCAAGTGACCATTCCTCGAACAAACATGCACAGAGGACATGTAAGAAGCTCACGCGAAGTATGTTTATACTGGTGTAATGCGTTACCTGACACAACAGTAAACGAATCAAGCTTAATGATCAATTCTGTCGCCATGTTGCAGTAGCTTGTTCTCATGGTTTCACTAGTTGGCACCAGTGAGGGCCAGAAGTCGTTGTAGATATCGACACATCATCGAAAACTATCAAATGTAACCTAACCTAAATTTATCTCATATACTTAATTTACTTACCCATTTTTTATAAGCAATTAATTAAATATTTTTAGCACGTCTAAGTATGCGATTCTGGTTTTGTGTGGTGCCAACTATTTTTGATTCATGCTTATCGCTTTTGCACAAGAGCAACTATCACTTATTAATCGTGCGCTTGCTAGACCGTTCAGAACACTGATCTGAATAAGCGGTCTGTAATCATATTATATGTCGAAAATATCTTTCACATTGGTTATAAAACCGTGGGATATACCCAAGAAAAGATGTTATGGTCGAAGGAGACTGCCTCTCACTAACCGATCACAGTACTAGGGTGCCTGCCAACCACCACCTTGAGATAATGCTACTTTTTATTTAGCTTCAAATGCCAAGTAGATTTGATGCTAAAATCTGACAAATAATAATATCAAGAAAATAAAGCTGAACAACGAATGCATGCACTACGATAACGTCAAATCCATGATTACTGCCACTTCATACTCTATTCGTTAATGGTTTCTCAATGCATGGTTTCAATGTTCGGGTGTTTCCCTGAAAGCCACTAAAACTATTTATTAGTGATTCCAAAATCAAGCAACTGTAAAATTAAAAGGTATGCGGCTTGTATCTTTCATCAAATTAAACGAAATAATCCAAAATATTACACTAAGCGTATCGCTCGCATTCTCAAGGGTAAACAAACGTGTACGTAATATTTGTGAGGTGCTAAGGGAGTGGACGATTAGTTTCGGGCAAGCCAAATTCTAATTCACTCCTTACTGCATAGCATCACATGTTAGGTATCAGCCAACAAGGCTTAAATTTGTACCGACCCTGATCAGCTCCTGAGTTCCAACTTTGAGGTTGCAACCCCAACCCCAAACACCAACTCGTGATGCCTCGTTCCTGCGGCCTTTTTATACCCGCTGAAGCAGAGGATTCCCGCCAAGAATTTACGTCACGTGACTTGCTGACTGTAGCGATCTTGTTCTCGCTCGCTACCTGGCTGCTGGCGCTTGGCTAATTTCAGTGTTTAGGCGACAATTGGACGTGCGTGCAGCAGCTCATGTGACGGCAAGGTGCGCCACGAAGTGTTGACTTCGTGGTGTGTCTTATTGCACATGAACAGTCGTTACATATTTAGACAGTACACAATTACACAGTCGCTAATTTTTGGCAAGTCCGTACATTGTATTTCATTTCTTTTAAAAGCGTTATTTTCTATCCAAAAAATTACATTCGAGAACACTATACAAAAGGTTAAGCGCAAGATTCAGCAATATTCAGAAGTTTTCAAGTTACCAATAAAACTAAATCATGCCTCTCTCTGAGTCGTTAAAATCGTAAGTAACTCATTTTCCCATCCTCAGTCCGAATTTCAAATCATAAACTTTGATTATTTAAAAGATAAGAGTAAAGCTTCCACCTGGGTCAATGAGATGCGTTACATGATTTGAACTTGGCACGGCCAAATCTTCTAGCCTCTGTTCCTTTTATTTAATCTTCCAGTAAAATTTCTTGTCGTGGGTTTGGGTTGGTGGGGTTTGATTTTCCTTCTTTCATCGTCCTTAATCCAGTTCTGGTCTGAGCGACGATCAGACAAGTCCCAGTCGTAGCTATAGCTTAATTTGCCGCTGCCTAATTTCATAATTCCCCTAATTTGTGTTTTTTTGTAAATTTTTTACAGGTTAATTTATGGGTGTGTAATTGATTTTGCTCATTGAATGTTGTTTTAGGGTAGCCCTCATTTAAGGCATAAAAACAATTTTTCAGTACAACTGAAAATTACTACATCTTGCTTAGTTTAATTGTGGCCATAAACAAGGCAGACGGCACACTCAACGTGCAGCCTTTGCGAGACTTTCATTTTTTTATTTGGTTGCAATTATTGCTCCAAGCAAAAAGAACGTCTTTAGGAACTAATTGGTTTATCGTGCTAATTAAGCTGCCAGAGAACTCATTTAAATCTCATTACCATTCTGGTAGAACACCCAGGAAGCGGTAGGAAGGAGACACTTTGGTTTTCGTGAAAAAAAACAGTGATCGATATGCATTATACATTTAGAAGTACCAATAGTCTATAATGAAAAATATTTATTTATTTAATGGTTTATAATATGTGTCAGATTAGAAAGTACATTACCTATTGATAGAATGTGAGTCAGTTGTAGGGCCCACATTAGGTACCGTGAGTGAACTGAAATCTGAGTGGCTCTCCGCTCTGGTCGCTCAGACATGCTGACTTTCACACGATCATCACGATATAAAGTAAGTCTCTTAAAATAATCATGTAAATGGGAAGCTGTAGAGAATTGTCAACGAATGTCAAAACAAACAAACAAAATAACAGAATTTTGAACAAAATCACACGATTCACAACCGATCAAATTTGCGACCAAAAACTGCACAGCGATACATCGGGATATGCAGGCGCATGGACGATACTTGCTTACATGCCCCCATGTGCAGCAGTGCAGTTTACAAATCTAACTACATGCTAGGCTATTCTAATCGTACTTCAAAACGGGTATATGACTTGGTTATATCACTTGGTTAAAAGGACGTGCCGAGAAGAGTGGTCGGTAGCCAAAGCAGACTTTAAAGCTTAGCATGGGCAGAGTAGACGCTTCCATTCCACGGGAGGAGTAGAGGGGAAGAAAACTCCTGGCATTTCCCATGGCAACGCGCAGTCTGAACTGTGGGAACCGATAAAAATCCTAAACCTCCACAATCAGAACTTGCCGGAATACATGAGGAATAAAATTCTGGAAGTACGCAATCAGAACTGTGGAGGGAGGTTGGCACTTCGTGCTGGTACTACATACAGTAGTGTAAGCAGGAGGTCAGGGTCCGCTGACCAATAATCGGGGGCCCCACTCTAAACACAGCAATAACAAAGACACGGTGGCGCTTCCAAGAATTTTGAGAGGTGCAAAATAAAAATAAATGAAATCAGCTAAGGATGGAGAATGGGGTGCGTTAAGTCCGTCGGAACCCAGCTTTTCAGGAATTTAATTTTAGCACCTTTGAAACTAAAATCACAGTTTTTTAAAGAAATTTTCAGTTGTCGTATTTGTCAACTTACAGCAAATTTTATTTTTAACTTCGGGTCTTCCCCCTAACTTGGATTTGCCACTGCAAAGAATCCGAACATTTGAACTTCACTATTGAGCCTTGGGCATCACATGAATCCAGTGCCAACATCACACCAAGATATTGAGGCTACACGACACAGGAAGGATTCTTTGCTGCTTTGGAAGTTAGGGCTCGTTTACGCAACGAGACCTTCTCGCTCGCCGAAAGTTATTTGCTAGGCAACCGTTATTTATTTACGATTAATCTCCCGTTTCTATTAAATGACTGCGGTAATAGACAACAAATTAAATGTATTATAAATAACAACACGGATAAAGAACAAAGTGCAACAGTAATTTTAAACATTGCTACAACATTGTTGCCATTAGACGCTATTTCCAAAATTTGCTATTCTCGCTGAAAAACGGCTTCTAGCAGTGATCAAACGACGGTAGAATAAATAGCTACTCGCAGCGAGATTTCAAAATCCAACATGGTGTCCATTTCGGAGTTATCGATTCGAAGACAACCCTTCGAATGCCGGTATTCAGGAATATGTCCATCGTCTTGTACTGCAGTAAAAATTATTTTCTTGTTGTCATAAATCGACGCTGTCATGTTGCAAGCTTCGTATGTCATGTTGCGAGGAACGAGGAGAAAATTTGCGTCCGCGTTGTTGTCATGGTTACTACGTATAGACAACTTGAAAGCCGCAAAGTCGAGAAGCAGCCAGCAGATTTAGTATTGACCAAGTAAAAGCTTAGTAAGCGATAAAATTGTCCTTGCGTAAACGCGCCCTTGCCTTTAGTGTTTCTAACATTGTAATATTTTATCAAGTAGGTGCTGATTGAGGGCCATTTAGGTCCCGGGCCCGTTGACTTTGTCAACCCCAGAAGCACAATAGTTACGCCACTGACTATGAACATCCTACACATCCTGTATCGTATATATTACGTGTTCTTCGTGAGTGAATTTTGAGTGAATTTGAGTGAATGTTGAGTGAATTTTTGATGTTGTACACTATACTTGCTTTATTTTTTTATTTGCCGATAATTTCTGAAAAACAAAACTGGTGAACGGTACATTCCTCTGCCACATCACGTTTTTTGTGTGCCCTTCTGCAAATGAATTTGAAAGTTTTGTGCGAGTCGTCAGTGGCGCGTCAGGCTGCAAAACGCCATTTAAACGTAAAAGCACGCGCATTCAGGCGCGCTTCTTGCACAGCAATGGAAATTAAGGTCCCCCCCGGCCCCCCATTAGACGAGATCGTCTTAAAGATGCCAAAGCCTTTCTTAAATTGCACAGAACAGAGACGCCGCTATTTGAACAAAAGAACGCCGCCTAATAAGACCAAAGGGGTCTTACGATACAAACAAAAAAGGGTGCGGGCTGCAATGAAAAGAGATTTTCAATCCTGCAGCGATCTGTGCAATGATTTAAAAGGGGGTTTTCTCACTGTGCTGTTAAAATTGCGGCAGCTTTCTATATTTCGATGAGCCCGAACAAAAATAAAAGACACCAATAATTGGAAGTGAGCGATGCTCTCGCTTGAACCAAATCAATTTTCTTCGATCTGACTTAGAAAAATTGGAAAGCAGAAATCATTACCGGAAAAGCTAAGATTCTAGAAAATAAAAAAAATTTAACATCAAAGGGTAACACACATTTATATGTAAGGATGAAAAGAGTAAGGTACGTGTGTTGTCACTACCAGATCAGAAATGGGGAATCGGATATTCGTAAAACCTGGTTTCTTGATTTAAGCTTTTTTCCTTTTTCTGGGCTTTCTGTATAGGCTTATTTATGGTTCGCACAGGAACGCACACAGAAACTTTATAATCACGTTCAAGAACTTTTTTCAAGACCAGTATAATTTTTCAAAGAATTTTGCAAGACCAATACAATTTTTTCAAGGATCTTCATTAATCAACAAGCATGTTAACAACATCTCACCAAACCAACAAATGTTCATTTTTGAATCGTGTACATGATGGGCCAAAAAAAAAAAGCTGCAGTAAAAAAGCCGATGGGGAAAAGCCACGGGAAATAAGTCAAGGGAAAAAATCCGCGGGGAAAAAAGCCTCAGAAAAAAAATTGTTTTATGGTTTTTCTTTTTTCATGTTGTTGTTATAGATTAGATAAGGTCAATAGGCGTGGCTCGAATTTCAGCAGGTATAGAGTAAGGTGCTTTCAGAAAACGTTTTTTTCCTTCTGCTTTTTTCGGTTGTTTTTTTTTTTCATAGATTTGTTTTAATCGCCGTATAAACAACTAACGAAAATACGCCGAGCAGCAAAATAAAAAATAAAAAATAAGCTCAACAACTTTTTACTGCAAACATGCAAGTTGTTTAAAACTTATTGCAAGTTTGTCTTACTCTTGTTCAAAGTTAGGGCATTATTTTAAATTACCACGAAAAAAAAACAATAAATACAACGATTTCGAAAATGTCGCTACCTTATCGACGCTTCCATTTTCGTTCCCACCCTTTTCCATGTGCGTCCATTACTGCACCATTACATGCATGTATGCCAATAATTTGCAACCAAAAATAAATTCATAGAATTCAAGGCTTCGAATTTTTTCTCAACAAATTCAAGTACTAAGAGGCCTTGTTCGAACCCTGTCTTGTGCTTTATACATGTCACTGACATGAAGTCAACGCCGCATGTGGAGCTTAATTTAAGAGTTAGGTTACTAAATTCGGTTGTCATTGACTGCATAACTCCGTTCTATATACGCTAGGCCAGAGACTGCCAACCTTTTATTGAATTAAGTGCTGATTTCATAAAATTAACTTCACAAATCAATAGGGGTATCACCCTTGCAGTGAAACTTGGATAAAAATCTTGGCACACTATGAAAAAAACATGTTTTTAAAAAAATAAACACGTTATAGGCTTTTTTCGACGTTTTTAGCTGAAAAACACATAATGGCCTTTTACAAATAGCGTGGGCTGAGAAGAATCATCTCAAAACATTAGCGTTTACATTGTGGTGCCAGTGGTGTAGCTACAGGGTGGCAAGGGTGGAAGACTGCCACCGGGCCCCGACCTCAGGGGGCCCCTCGAAAGAAAAAAAATTATATGTATTTAACCCTTAAATGCATGAATTATTTTCTGATACTTTTTTTTTAAGGACCATATGATAGTTGGGTCAGTCGGGGGATTCGAACCAGCATTAGCAGGGTTTGGAGACGAGGACGCTGATCACTAGGCTGTTGCTGCTCGCTTTGCTCGGGGTCCCCGGGCTTGCAGTGCGAGTTGGGACTTAGTTTTTTCACGTTTAGTCAGCTGTTACCTGCAGGTAACTGTATGCAACTTGGGGTTAAAAAAAAGGCTCTTAATTGCCTTATCGTGTGTTGTTCTTCTTTTTGTTGTAAACTGTATTTAAAAAAATAATTTCCAGAATTGAGCCTCCCCGTCCGTCACCCTATCATTAAAAAATATGTTTACCCATAAAAAAGGCACGAGTTGAAAAACTTTCTTCCAGAAGTCCAAACTATTTTACCCAAGTTTTTTCAAAAATTGAAAATGGGGCAACGTGACTGGTGTACGAAAAAGTGGTCCCTATTTTCACTGTAGCAAAGACAAAATTAGAAAAAGTATGGACTTAGAAATTTTCAGCCAGTGCCTTTTTTATGGGCCATTCTGTATATGGAGGGGGGGGGCGGGAGCCCAAGGGCTAATTTGCCACCTGCTCCGCCTGACGTAGTGTGACTGAGTGTTGCAGACGTGAAATGCGTTTATGCGATTTTAAGATAAAACACTATAGCGCTTAATTTGCACATTTAAGAAACATATGCATAAAACACATACAGCAGCAAAAAGTGTTTAAAATAAAACAATAGTGTCTTTTATTACAACGCATCTTTTTTTGAAAACAGTGTTTAAAGAAAGTGCTTACGCTTATCAAGTGTTGTAAAATAAACACTACTGTTTACTTTCAACACTTTCGTCACTACATGTGTTTTAGAAATGTGTTTATAAAGTGTTGAAAATTCAACACTAGGGCTATATTTTAAACGCAATTCACGTTTGCCACACTACAAAAACGCTAATGTTTTGAAAGTATTCCTCTCATCCCATGCTATTTGTAAAATGCGTTTTTGTGTTTTTCCGATAAAAACGGCAAAAAACGTTTGGTATGTGTGGCTGCAACAAAGAGCCACTTTGAAAACCCTTTTTACCCATTTCGATTCGCCCTGCAGTCGACGTTGTCGATTTTTCTTTTAGTTTTTTCCAATAATTTTAAACTACATTTTAGCGACAGTCATTTAAACAAAACAGCACTTTCTCGGTGTTATCTTTCAATTATTTTTTAGGACGAATTGACAATTTCATCTAATTTGCTAATTTTATCACTGACTTTACTTTTGTGGAGCTTTTGAATTCGAACCTAAAATTAAATTACGATAATTTGGGCGTAAATCCACTAACAACTATTTTAAAAGTACATTTTAAAATTGGGTATGGAAAAGTGTAAAAATATTAAATTAAATTAAGTTAGGTTGCTTTCTTTCGGTACTACTTCTTGTAAATGGTTCACAACAAAATATGCAACAAATACACTTTAATATTAAATCATATCATAGTCTCATCAACTGAGCAGCGAGTTGACAAGATAAGATAAAAAGTTTTACGCCTATAAGCTCTCGCCATACACTATTTAGATAGATCAAAATTTCATACTACCATTTTCTAAACAATATAGAATAAAATTTAATAACAAATATAAAAAATGCCAATTCGCAAAGGACAACATCAAGTTTCATCCTACCTTACTGCAAAGCTGAGCGTTTAACAACAACAGGGAGCGAGTATGTTTTTTAACTTGTTGTGAAGGTGTTGTAACAACTCTTCTGGGAGTGGATTCCAAGATTTAATGGCTCAAAAACAGTCCAGCAAAAATGTTCAACAATGTGCGAACTCAGAGTTACATCAACTCCCTCTCGTTTCCATGGTAGTGGAACGTTAAAACCATGGTTGGTCACTTCGCCAGACAGAGTTTAACGAGTCTCGATAAGGTCACCTCTTAAACGCCTATCAATAAGGGTGGTCAGGTCAAGCCTTGGCAATCGTTCTTCAAAATATAAACCATTGGGCGAATTACAGTGTCTGATGAGGGTTCTTTTAATTTGTTTCAACTTGCTAATATCACCAAAGTAAAGATGCGAACAGGTGTGTACGCAGTATTTAAGTTTTGACCGGATAAACGTCATGAACAATCTTCTGATGATAACTAGTGTTCATGATTTTAACATAGACCTTACAATAAAAAATGTTTTGCGAGCATCATTCACAATTTGTTGCACTTGATTATGAAACATCAGCTGGTTTTTCACAAGGGTAATCAAGTGTTTCACAATGGTGTGCTCTTGCAATTGATGACCAGACAAGTAATATTGAAAGTCAACAGCCTTATACGTTTGCCAATACGTAGAATAGTACTTTTCTCCGGGTGAAATTTCATTTTATTTTCAGCTGCCCTTTTATCTAGCCTATCCACGTACCATAT
>JAHWFP010253976.1:0-14368 GCA_023313725.1 Lithobius niger
TGCAACTGTCTTCCCTGCAACACTCGACACCAAGCACAGCAAAAGCAACAACCAAGTGAGAAAAGCAAAGCCATTTGCTCAGTTTGGAATGAAAATGTAGCACTTGTGGTTCTGCCACTGTTAAGTTTTACAACAACCAACTAAAATCTAACTAAGAAAATGAATGTACTGAATCCATAAGTAAGAATAAGAGTAAAAATGCTGCACAGAACTTTTTGGCTAATCTCAACAGTTGGAACCCAAGCAAAACAAGAAACCGAAGTTGCATATTTTGTATGAAATATAAACTTTTAGTCGTGATTTGTTATTATCGGTATCGACATGTGTATCAGTATCGGATCGGATCGGTTTACCTTTAATCGGTATCGTATCGGTAAAAAGTCATATCGGCCGATCCCTAAACTTCGCCAATTATTGGCCGATTTGGACATTGCAATATACCATTCGAAGCGTTTTTTCACCAGCTTTCCAATGGAGCTAAATTCAAAGTGATAGCATAAACTGTTCAGAAGTTATAGGGGGTAATGACCAATTTGCAAAATATTTACTCAGTCTTTAAAGTTGACTAAATCATTCAGGTAGAGTCTGTACAAAACATAAACATCTATCCAAATTTTTTTTTTTTTTTTTTTGGGGATTTGGTTAGGATTTGGATCCGATTCAGCCAGTCTTGTAAATTATCTGGATTTGGTTAAAGTAGATTCAGTTGATTCCTACATTTTATCATATGTTTTGTTTTAAGAGGTGTTTATTCTGAGCAATGATTAAACTGTAACCCGATCTCCGAGACCGATTGCAATCAAAGTGGTGGAGTAGCAGCAGAGGTGCACTGATGTTGAAATCAGACATCAGAAAACAGCCCGGTATGCCCTCTATTATTTAGTAGCAGTTTGGCGCGAGGGTATGCTTCAACTACGCAGGTAAGCTGATACCGATACCGGAATACCGAAAATACCGAATTTTTTTTTCAGAATACTGATACCGTACCGAAAATTTCTGATACCACCCAGCACTAGTTGTCAGTAACAATCAGAAAACGCGCTGCTTTGCTAATAAATTATTGTCGATCCAACAGACACATGCAAAATACAAGCGTGACACAGATGAATAGTGACAAACTACGTAGACATCTAAACCTTATGTTTTGAATGTGGAAACAGGTGCAGCAATAAGGAATCCCCTCGAGCGAAGCGAGCAATGTGGCTAGTTTTACTATTAAGACATGTACGAACAGCTTTCTCGCTTATTGAGTGGATTTTGCAATCAGTTGTATTTTTTATTAGGCTAGCTCTGTAGTGAATGCGTACACTAACTCTCAATGCAAAACTGTCAAATGTGACCAAAAAACTTAGTAGTATACAACCATGCACTAGCGCTCAAAACAAAATGGTCAAGTGTGACCAAAAAACTCGGCAGAATACAACCAAAGAGGATAATTTACGTACAGAAAAATGTACAAAACATTTCAGTAAGGGTATTCTCTACCAACCCATTTTGTATAGGCTACATGAATGAATCGCCCCGATGTTCCTATTGCTGACTGTACGAATAGTCCTAGCTCCCCTGTGGGATAATTCCCTTATCAATTTCACAGTAGATTCTTCTTGTCTTGCTTGTTTTGCTGTTATAAAATTGATTATATACTGCTCAGTGCTCTTGCAGTTTCTTTGCTCACTGCTTCTTCAGCAACTTTATGTACTCGGGTAGGTAACAAGGACATGTGATAAGAGGATTTTAAACTCTGTGCTGATGTCGATATTTTATTATTCCAAGTATTGGTATCACAATATGTTTTTCGATACTGATACTCTTTCCTATACCGATACTTCGAGAATTAAAGGAATGGATAACAAACTAATAAGCCTGTACCGAATGAGAATTTTTCAGCCGAACCGAACCAAATCGAACAAACCTTAAATAAGCCGAACACCGAACACTTCCGAACCGAACAAAAATGTATCAAACCAGTCTATCTTAAACTAAAATGTAGAAGAACTCAGTTCACAAAGATTCATCAAAGCACAAGTTTCTTAACAAATGTAGGTATTTTCACGTGGACTCTTAAGTCCATAGATGTTGAAAATCTGTTTAAACTTAAAAAAGTCTCCACTACTTTTACATTTTCCCTTATAACTTCTGAACCATTAGAGCTAGGAACTTGTGGTTCGGACCAATGGAAAGCTGGCAAAAAAACCTTCAAAATGGTGTATTCAAACATCAAAATCCTTCGATTAGAAGTGAAAATATGCTCGGTTTGGTATTTTGCGTTTGAAAGACCGAACCGAACCGAATGCCCTTTGTTCGGCCATGTTTGGTTCGGTACAGCCTTACAAACTAATGAAGTGCTTTTAAAGGAAAACTATTAATATTCCAAGTCTTCACATTTCATATTGATTAAAGCTGGACTTAAAGCTTGTAGCACACTACTCCATTGCGTTCCATCCCATCCCGTTTCGACAACTGCCGTCAACAGATGGTACTGTGCACATTGCTTCCGTCGCTAATTATTTCAGTCAGCTCCGCTGAGCTTTTAAATTTGATCGTGCCCAAACTGGCAATGCAAATGAAGACGGATATGCAGTGACCTTAAGTTGCTTATTAAATAAAAAGTCGTGGTAAATTACGTATTCATTCCATTCGCTCAGGCATAATGACAGTTAAGTCCAGATTACAGCTGAAATAGGTTCGGATCTGTATTTAGTAGAGGAAAGACGTATGCAGGCGCGTTTAGAGACAACGACGGCCGTCAACTGACGGCAGGTGCGTACACTTGCTCCAATGCGATCAGTTTTTGACTGAAAGGATTCTACCTCGACAATCCCGTCCGTAAGCCGACAGGTCATCACGGAACGGGAGGAGCTGTATACGCGGCTTCTCTAATTTACATGCTTTTAATCCAAACAGAAATTTGACGGCCTGCGATGTAACAGAACGGAGTAACCTGCTACAGTCTTAACGCTGTGCAGATCTTTTCACCGTTAAAGGGCAATTACATCCATTTTGACATGGTGTATTACGTTTGGATCACTTACACAATTACTAAACTCAAGAATTATGGTAAGAATACATTATGTACGACGTCCGATTCAACAATTCAATTACTGCATCATCAAAACACGTAATGGGTACTGCCATCGTTTCGCACGGAACAATCGAAATTAATGTTTACAGGTAACTGTACTGTTTCGACTCAGCCGACGGAAGCCCACTGAGATACCTGTGTTGGCTGTGAGTAGCTCAAGTGTCTGACGACCTTAACTGGCCACTACTGTCGTGCTGTTCGCTTATTATTTAAAGAAAAAAACAAGGTGGGGGGGGGTGTCTGACATGGACTTGTCTTCAAATTTACTCGAGCCAAATAATTCCATTTGATAATGAAGATTTGTTTTCTACTTTGCAAGGGGACGTTACCGATAAATATTGACCGCTCAAATTCATGCACGTTTCGGAGCTGTTATGTACCGAAGTTCTTTTGTTTGGTTATTGTATAATTGATCCAAAGTAAAACATGCATGTAAAAATGAATGTAATTGCCCTTTAATCATACTTCGTCGGTACTAAAAAAAAAATTTGACACTTTTCGATACCACTACTAACACCAAGAAAGTGTCGAAATTTGATAACTCAAACACCCCTGGTAGGTAACATAGCCAAATTTTTGAAAGTTCCTAAAATGTACTACCCTAGTATTGTTTGTAATTTTAATTCATTAGCAGTACTGGTCAGACCTACTTAAGAAAGGCGGAGGAACGGGTTTTTGGGGAGTTTTCTGTAGCAAACCTTGGGAAAGCTGCAATTAATACTTTGTATTCCCTTTTTCCTGTAATTATTTCAGATATTGTGAACCGGTCATGGCAGAAAACTTGGTTTTACTAACCTTGCTTTTTTTTTTTTGTTGCAGTAAACCGTCACAATGTTTTGGAAGTTCAACCTCATATCAACTTCCCATATAGAAACTATATTAAATAAAGAGGTAAGAACACTAACTAGTTTTTGTTACCTTTTCAATTTGACGATTGTGTTAAATCATTGAGAATTTGCAAATTAAATAGGATTGGGAGCTTGTGCAATCTGTTTGCCGTTTGACTATTGCAAGTTTCCAATCCTAATTTGTTAGCAAATTTTCGTTTTGTCTTTTGCTGATGTAATCTTTTTTAAGAAGTAGTCTGGAGGAAATCCTCCAGTTTTGGAGCATAACGTTGCATTTTTCGAAAATAAAAACTTTTTCTTTGCAAATGTATTTATCGCAACGTCTGAAATAGTAATCAAGTGGGCAACACCAATAATACTTTGGGCATTGTCCGCAAAGGGCAATGAATAGTGTACTGGTAGTGCAAGGCCAGTGCAGACCAACGCATTACCACCTCAAATGGTTATTACCTTATTTGCTCTCAAACTAATTGGTTTTGCAGGAGACATGTTATTACACAAATTATGTAAAGTTAAATTTACAACATTTCTTGTGAAATAGACTGTTGTGCTTAACTATTTCCACTAAATTGCTATTGGAACATAAACGTCGTATAGGCTAGTTTTACATCGGATATGAAAAACAGAAAACTAAGCATAATTACGCTAACTTTAAAAAAACCAAGATTTATCAATATCTTGGCGCATTTTTGATAGTCAAATAATAACTGCAGATATACAGTCGCTGTCGTCTATCTTCATCTGGCGAAGCACCCTGTTTTTTTTTTCCTCGACTCCTTGTGGTATTTGAGTTCGGCGGTTGGATGTGGCCTCTAAAACGTCCAACCGCTGAATTCGAATACCAAAAAAGGAATCTACATAAAAAAAATGCTGTGACTACATCTCCATCTGTTATTTGACTATTGAAAATTCACCAAGATATTGATATATCTTTATGTTTAAAATTATGCGTAATTGTTTTTTTTCCCTGTTGTGTTATGCATTTCAAAGTAAGAATATGAACGTTTTTAAATATATGAATAACAAAATTTGAATTTGAATAACATCGCATGATAAAAAATTGGGCATCACTTGAAAGTCAAATCGCCTATTAGACGCCCATTTGCGGCTCAAATTAATTCAATTGGAGGGGATGTTAACAAACTGCTACAAGATTTCTGACCTTAATGTATTTTTGGTGGTGAGCATTTTTAGGCCTGAATCCATCGTGGAAAAGTTGATTATTCACGTGCACGATCTGAGTTCAATCTAGCATTAACACTAGTGGTGTACTGATACCCTAATGCTCTTTCCGGTATCGGTTCTGATTACCACATGCAAGTGCCATAGTGAATGGGTAAAAATTAATAATTATTAATTAATCATGTACAGGGCACCCAGGGTTTTGCTGTGGCAAATTTGTTTAAATTTACGTACATTTTTAAACGACAATTTTGGTATACAAATTCGTAGGGATCGACCGGATAGCATTTTATCGGATCCGGATCGGTTCCGGATAATTAGATGCTAGAGCCGGATCGGTTCCGGATCTAGGTTCTGGATACCGGGTAATTCACACAAAAATTATGAAATAAAGTTGTTTATTTTTCCCCCTTATAAGTTGCATATACAGTTAAACCCTGTTATAACAATACCTCTTACAACAGTAAACTGGTTATAACAATGCTGTTTTTGAGGCACTTCCAGCAACAATGCATGTAAAGGTGATCGTTTATAATGATAAACCTGATATAACATTCTGTTTCCACACTCCCATGGACCGTTATAAAGAGGTTTCACTGTAGTGTTAATTTTTGTTTTACACTTCTTTCTTACATTAAACACTCAGAAGTCTTACGCTATTAACAGTGCCTATAGGCTACAGCACTCCACTGGTTTGACAGTGATGAAGTTTAGGAGGTCGATAAATGGTGAAAAGGAAGAACTCCAACCATTTTGAACCTGTAACGTTTATTTTACCGAGCCTGGGCTAACCATTCAGGAAACCAACGTTTCACCCGTAACCAAGTCTTTTGTATATATACCAACAATATAATTATCCCAACAAAACGTTTAGTTGCCAACAATAACATCAGTGGTTATCAATCAACGCATGCTTTATGCTACGCTACTCCAAAAAATAAAATGTATTTAATTTATTTTTTACCAAATAAAATAACTTAAAAAGGTGAAATACAAAAAAAATTAAGTTAGAAAAATATTTACAGCTTTAAAAGTGGTTATCAGTTAATCATGCCTGGTTAAATAAATAACCTTTTTTGCTGCGGCAGGTGCATAACGATAATCACACATGACGCTGTACTGTCCATTGTTGGGGGCTGTATATTGTTGTGGTGATTTAGCGGTTGGAGTCTTTTTGTAAATGTTTGTTTTTGGGTAAAACGTGGGCTAACTTTAACGTTGGCCTGGGCCCAAATAAAAGTATTCATTTGAAGTGCAAATGGCGTTCTTGATCAAGAGATCCATGAGACCTCCATCCAACATTTTTTTATTCTGCAACATATTTTAACATTTTGTTTAATTATAAATAAAATAAAATAATAACATACAGCTGAAATAGCAAAAAATAAAAAACACTGAATAAATATTTAAAGATTTAAACATGGTTATCAGTTAATCATGCCTGGTTTAAAAAAAAATCTTTTCAATTCTCCAAAATATTCTTAAATTTTGTTTAATTATAAATAAAGCTAAATAAAATAATAAAGCTGAAAATAATTTATTTTTAAATAATATGTGCAGATTTAAATATGGTGTTATCAGACATATCAGGTTTTGGAGTTGGCTAACTACTCCAACAGTTGACTACCTCCTCCAGGATTCCAGGTGGGCTCTAACCCCTCGTCTACAATTACGCGGAACGTTCCGTTCAGTTGATTTGGCGGAAAAACCACGCCTCCTTTCAATCCCAGGATGCATTCCTTACAGAACTATGGAAATTCTGCTCACCGAGCTGACTTTCTGTTGGTTCTGCTTTCCGTTAGGCCAAGTCAACATGGCGGACGGCCCAACACTCAACTTTGCCACGCCGATATTTAATTGAAATCAAGCAAAACATGCATAAATTTACACTAAACATTGTTACCATAAACATTAACACCACTAAGACTTGTGAAAGTTCGTTCAGTTAGCCTCAAAAGCGAAATGCTAGGCGAAATGCTAGGCATGTAAGCGGTTGGGCCGTGTCCAATTGTTGTTCGTGGGGAGGGAGAAGCAAGTAGGGGACGCACGCTTCATATAGAAAGGAATATGTGCTGCCGTTCAGCGCTAGCTTGGACGGGCACATGTTTGTTCCGTTCTGTTCATTCTATTCAGTTTTCTGTTTTCCGCGTTATCGTAGACGTAGGGTAACTTTTTGCTACTGCTGATTTGACAGGCAATGTTTACCAAGTCTAAAAACGAATTAAGGGAGCAGATTCTCCAATAAAATGAATTTTGGATACTTCAAAGGCACTCAACATTTAGCCAGTGAAGTAAATACTTGGATATTTTTCCATAAATTAAAAGATTCAAAGGTAAAAATTTTAACGTTTGCAGCTTCGTGCGTTAGGCCCAACTCACTCACCACGTGAGATAGGGAAAACATGCCAGTTAACACCAATCTATGCGGCTGATGTTTTTTTTTTTCCTGTTAGCCAAGGTAAGTTTGATAGATCAGAAAAAAAATCTAGTGAATTAAAGCTGTCTTTGTGGAAATAAACTTTTTTTAAATTACAATTTTTTTCGCGGAGAAGTGAGCCAACTTTCGCTAGAACTGGAGTAATAGCTCTCGATTTGTGCTCCCCGATAAAGGTTTTGACTTTTTGAGCATCTTCGTTTCGTATTCTCCAGTTCATATTTTTCTTACAATATGATTATTTCGTTTGCATTTTTTTTATATTTGTAGACCGATTAGTTATTTTACCAAGATTTTACTAAGAAGAAAAAAAGGAAGTTGAATGTTTGAGTAGGATCGGTTTAAAATATTGGCCGGATCTGGATCTATCCGGACTCGTTCGATCCCTACAAATTTGTATAAATAAAACTAAAAATGTAATTTGATTAAAAAATAGTTATAATAACGTGTAACGAATTTTTTAGATAATGTATCAAATTTTATTTTTTTTTTAATTTAAGAAAATAAAATTATTAAAAAAATTAAGTTAAAAAAATAGTTTAAAATAACCAGAAAGTGGAAATGATTTTTGTTTTAAATTCTGCCCTGGACCTGAATTTTTTAAAGGAGTTTTGCTTCTTGGATTGGTCCAAGCTCTTAGTGAATCTGACACGATTTAAAATTTTTGTTTTCTTGATATATTAAAATTATTATTTTTTAACTTAAAAAAAAAAAAAATAAAGGTTAAATAAGAGCATGCTGGAAGATTTTTTGCAGCCCGGATGCTTAATAGTCTTAGCAAAGCTTTTCATACATGAAGATATTTTGCAGACTGGATGTTAAAGAGTCTTAGCAAAGCTTTGCATAAATGAAGATTTTCGCAGCCCAGATATATTTCAGGCACTGTTGACTCCAATCGAACGCACCATTTAGAAACACAATGGCGGTGCAGGCTGTGAAACTCGTGTGAAACGCTAAGCAAGATAGGAGGCAACTTAATGATAATAAAGTCCTGACAGGAATTCTCTGTAGCATATTCGGCTTAGTATATTTCCATCCTAGATGGGATTTTATGGTAATACGATGCAAACTACTCAACAAAAGTTGATCTCGTGGCCCAGTGAAAATGTATTAGTTATTCATAGGGATGGGTCGGTTTAATTTTTTTGATTTCGGTTCCGGTTTCAGTTTTCACACCCAAAAAACCTCGGTTTCGGTATCGGTTTTTGCCACCATCCACCCCAATCAGATTTTCCTAACTTTTTTTCTTGTAACAGTAGTATTACTAGCTTCAACTTACTTTTCCTTTCACTTTCAGCAGCGTCATAGACCGTAGGTATAGCTGTGGCACCATTTTGCTCTACTATTTTCGTTTTAATAGCTAGGAGCTTTGCTGCAATTTATACGTAAAAAATGATAATTATTAAAAAAATGTAAAACAACAAATCATTTTTTTGATTTTCGAACACCGTACGAAAAACCGACAAAAAATCCGAATCGGTTTCGATGTCGGTTTTCAGTAAAAACCGAAAAATCTGTTTCGGTTTCGGTTACTGACCCATCCCTAGTTATTCATCCAAAATCTAATATCAAGCACAATTTTTCGATGATTTAAATTACTGTAATTAATTTTCTGTTCCAAGATTTCTAAGATATTCTTTCCAACTATCGCATACTCCTGGAAAAAGGAAGGTAGATGACAATATCAAGTGATTTAGTGGTCTGCGCCGATTTTTGAAAGGTAGTCAGTATCGGCTAACCAACATAACAGTTCCGGTACCGGTTCCGATACCACGGAACTGTACTCAGAACCGTTATCGGAATCGGGACAGCACTAATTAACACAATGGCTTTATTCTCATTTATTCACAAATTTAGTGTATTAGATCGTCCTCCTTCCAATCTCTAACCTAATTCAAAGTTAAAATTAATTTCTAACCATCATCAACTTTCAAAACAGACACGCGATTCACGACCGAAATACGCCAAGAGAGTTACGTCATAACGGACGCGGTGGACTGGATGTTTCAAACGCTTACCCTGTCTGGACGGTTGAACCTCGCGTTCACTACTGAGGCTTCATGGGTTCAGACCTACGCGTCCACTTCCGTCTTGGATGACAATATATAACTCTATGGTGATAAATGGGTCAACACATGCGTTTCCCGGTGGTGAATCACGCTGTCTGTTTTGAAGGTTGGTTATGGTTAAAAATTAGTTTTAACTTTGAAATGTTAGATATTGGAAGGAGAACGATCTAATAAACTAAATTTGAGAATAAATGAGAAAAAAGGTATAGCGTTTTCGCTAGACTGAATCCATATTGCGCACGTCAATGATCGATCGCGTCGGCCTAATATTGCTGACCTTTCCGTGATTACAAACGCTTCCGTGAATCATGTTGGATTAAATGTTGATTTCGTTAAATTTATGAATCTTTTCGTTAATTTTGCTGCAGAACAACCAAGATTTAAAGGGATAAAACCTTGATTTCGTTGGAAACCCTGACCATCTTAATACTTAGTTATTGATTGTAGCACGGCTCCTGCAAAACACCATGTGGTCTTTTGTGACATGGTCCCTCGTGGAGGTAGCACCATTCCTAGGGGTCTGCTCTTCGTTGCTTCCGACTGCAGCTCGGTGTCTCCCTTGCTGAAATCTTTCCATTTCCAGCTTGTTGACGTACCAGCAGCCACCTTTCTAATTTTCAGTCTTGGTCAGAGAAACTGATTTTGAGGAGCGGATCTACTTGCGAGATCCCCAAAATCATTTGTTCGGCACAGTTTCTAGATTGCTCAATTTTTCTGTATGTTGCGGGTTTCACTGGTCATTAGTTCCTTCATGTGACTCATTCTCTATGCCTTGTGTCAGCTGGTCGCGCTGAATCACCTCCACCTCCCTTGCGTGGAGCTCTTCTCTCCTCATACAAAGGTGGATAATTCCACATTCTGATTGCTGGAATATAAGATCCTTCACCGATAACGGCTGCTCCTCCTCTTCTTCCTCCGGAAGTAGGCGGGGATTAGTGGTGTACCGATACCATAATTCCGATTCCGGTAAACCGGTTCTGTACGGTTCCAATACTGGTTCCGATTCCCACACGGCAGTGCCATAGCGAATGGAAAAAAAAATTTATGACAAATTAATTATGTTCTGGGAGTCCAGGGTTCTGCTGTAGCAAATTTTTATAATTTACATACATTTTTAAACGACAATTTTAATATATACAAATTAGTGTAATTAAAATTAAAAATTAAATTTAGTTAAAAAATTATATTAAGATTAAAAAAATACGTTTAATCACGATTTTTTTAAGGTTTTTTTTGCTTCCTGGATTAATGCCAAGCCCTTTTTTCTAGTTGTGCCGATATGATTTAAATTTTGTGCTTTCCGAATGTATCAAATTTAATTCAAAAAATAAAATAAAATTTAAAAACATTTACAGCTTTTTTATGTTGGTTTCGTTTTATATTGCCTTTGTTTCGTTTTGCATTGCGCACAGTTTAACAAAGAACGAAAGTAAAATAAAACAGAACGAAAAGCAAAAAAAAAACCGGAGCGAAACCAACATAAAAAAAAGCTTTAAAATAACCAGAAAGTTGAAACAATTTTTTTAATTCTGCCCTGGACCTGCATTTTAAATAGGATTTTGCTTCTTGGATTGGTCCAAGCCCTTAGTTAAGATTAAAATGCTTCCTATTTTGTGTAGCGTTTCAAAGCTTGTCAATACTGCACCGCCATTTTGTTTCCAAATCGTGCGTTCAATTGGAGTCAACAGTGAATGTAATAAATCTGGGCTGCAAAAATCTCCCAAGTTTGCAAAGCTTTGCTGAGACTCTTCGGCATCCGGGCTGTAAAAAATCTTCAAGCATGCTCTTATTTAGCCTAAGTTTTATTTTATATTTGTTAATTTTTTTGATTTTAATTCAAGTGGAAAATAAAAAAAAAACTTGGGCTAAATAAGAGCATGCTTGAAGATTTTTGCAGCCCGGATTTATAGCAAGCACTGTTGACTTCAATCGAACGTACAATTTAGAAACAAAACGGCGGTGCAGTATTGACAAGCTGTGAAACGCTACGCAAATAGGAAACAGTTTAGTGATAATAAAGTCCTGACATCCTTAAACAAACAGGAATCAACTGTAACCTAGTCTGCTTAGTTTATTACCTTCCTAGTTGGGATGTTATGATTATATGACGCAAACTACTCAACAAAAGTTAGTGTCAACAGGTAAGAGGCCCACTAAAAACGCACGAAAATGTGCTAGTTATTGATCCAAGATACTACTATCAAGCAGTACGATGATTTAAGCTACTGAACGTAATTTTTTGTTCCAAGACCTCCGAAATATTCATATCAACTATTGCATATCATGAGAAAAGGGAAAATAGATGACATCAAGTGATTTAGTGGTCTGTGTGCCGATTTTTGAAAGGTAGTCAGTATCGGCCAATCAAGATAGCAGTTCCGGTACCTGTTCCATTACCACGGAACCGTACTCAGAACCGGAATTGGTACACCATTAGCGGGAATACTTGTTGTCGAACAGGTGCCCGTCTTGCAGCCGTCATGGCGGGTCCTTTGTCATGCCAACGCACCCTGTTTGTTTAGAGGGTTGGTCATCTCTTCGTTTGTTTTCTGATCTGCAGATATGCTGCATGGTGTACATTCCTTTTAGATTTTCTTCTAAAATAACGAATGGACCCTCGAAGTCAGACTGGAGTTCCCTTATTCTGCCTTTAGGTGGGATCTTTAAAGGTGGCACCTTGATGTGGTGAATGAAGGGAAAGCTCGGTCCTGTACCTTCAGAGTCCCTGACACTTTGTCTTCCCCGTGGTCTTCTGGGTCTTGGGGGTGTGCTTTCTTTACCTTCCGATTCGTCGCTTGGCGAGGCACTCTCTGGCTCGCTGCCATCAGCGTCGTTATCCTCAGCTACACTGTCTTCTGCTTCTGGTTATTTTTCCTCTTCCTTACCCTCTCACTGGTTATCCTCCAGTGTAGTGCTGTGTCGGTAACCGAAACCGAACCGCGGTTTCGGTTTTTACTTATGAACCGAAACCAAATCAGACGTTTTTTAAAAAATGGTTGTTCTTTCTTTTTTTAAAGCAGATATGAATAAGTTAACATGCAACTTTGGGTACATATGTGTATCTTTGCAGGGATGTTTAACCATAAAAAGCTAATCGTTGTCTTTTATGAATGAAACTAGCTGGACCCGTGCATGCTGCACGGCTATTGAATTTCCTGGAGTTAGCCTCTCCGGGTGTTTCGTCGTGTTAGTAAAGTAACTGGTGCTTTCAATCCCCCCCCCCCCACCAACCCACACTCCCCAGCCTCCCCCGAATGCGTAACCTACTGCATATGATAAAACCCACCTGTGGGTATGATAAAACTACACTGCACGCCCTCCAGCGCAACTTGGCTTTTTCAATTTGTTCCCCCCACCCTGTCCCCCCCCACTGCCTTCTCTCTCCCCCCCCCCCCGCCGCAACCACCCTCCATCCTCTCTTCTCCCGTCCAACATCTTCCCACTCTTCCCCACCTCTTCTCCCTTCACCTCTATCCCTCGCTTTTTCCTTTCCATGTTTGTTGTTGCTGTTGCCCGATGGCAACAGTTGACTAAACATGAAAGAACTTTCCCCGGGGACCCAAGCAAAGCGAGCAGCATTAGCCGAGCGGTCAGCGACCTCGTCTCCAGACAAAGCGAATGGTGGTTCGAATCCCACGACTGACCCATATAATCCTTTAAAAAAGTAACAGAATTTAATTCATGCAACTAAAGGTTAACAGGACATTTCATCGAAATTTTGGCGCCGCCCCCCAAAAAGACGCATACCTGTGTTTTACTGAATTGTTTAAAAAAAAACCTATCACTGAGTAAGTCTATCAGTATGCAAGCACCTGCTGTACGTTAATGTATGTGATTGTTTCCGCCAATGTTGAAACAATTCATGTTTGTTGTCTTTAACAACAGAAGACGGTGGGGTAATAATTGTTGCTACTTACTTTGAAACAATTCCACTCAGCTCTGAAAACCTGCATCTGTGAAATAATATGCCATTCTATCGTTAATAGCTGCCAACAGGCCAACAGGTCTCTAAATTTAAAACGTAGCTTAGTTTGGTAGAAAACTCTATGCGTTTAGCTGTAACGCGGATTCTTTCATGTTATCCATCAACAATCAAGTATTGGAAATAGTGCACCAAGAATTGTTAATGCACGTTAGCAATGACATAGCATGCACACGAAATGCGCGAAGAATTGTTATGCATGGTAGCAATGACATTGCATACTCTGGAAGAATGAAACAAAACGTTACTTTAAATTGTAGCCATGATTGTAGCCGTTACTTTGAATTGTTGGGCTGCTGCTGCAGGTTGCTCCTCCTGCTTGTGCTGGTTCCTGAAGTTGGGTATTAGTAGATAATAATATTTTCAACAAACCAATCGACGGCTTTGTCCGAAATGGCGGTAGCAGACAATAATGGTGGCTGCCACAACAACAAACTGGAGGAATTTTGTTTCGTTCGTGAATGCTCAATTAAACAACACTGTACCGACGTTTGTATTGTTAAGCAAAATACATAAGCACCAATCGCTAAAGTGGGATTGTTAAATATTTTCCCAAACGTGTAAGTGTTTACATCTTTTGCGATCGGTGGGCACCTTGGTCAGCACAGCGGACAACAGATTGCTACTCACGAATAAATCACCAGGATTGGTGCATCGATCACCACGTTGAAGTTTTGTTTTCAACTAGATTATAAACAAATGCCAATAAAAATTATAAGTGCGTTTTTCCGTTAACAATTTAAATAATAAAGAGATTTCAAAAACAGTATC
>JAHWFP010253976.1:14468-34933 GCA_023313725.1 Lithobius niger
AAAAACAGTATCTCCAACACTTTATGCAAGATTGTGTTGGACGTTAGCGTTCCTGGACAAAACAATCGATCAAAACTGACGGACGTGCGAAAACGTCAACATAGCATCGCTCGTGGATGTCGGGACATTTTTGTGACTTAGAATTCATTATACAATTATCATTTGAACAACAAAATCAAAACCGATTTTTGTACCAAAAAAAAAAAAAAAAAACCCACCCGGTTCGTAAAAAATGAAACCGACACAGCACTACTCCAGTGGATGGTGTCTGGAGAAGGGTTGGTTTGGGGTTTTCAAGTTTCGGTTTTTTGCCAAAACCTCTGTCGGTTTCGGTTCAGTTTTGGTTTTTTGTAAAATCACAAAATGTTTCCTAACTATAGGGGTTGGCTTAGCATTTTACTCCTTTAGCAAACGAAAAACAATTAGGCCTATATTAAGTGGTAACTTGTTTCTTTGTTATTCTTCTTGCTTTGTGTATGGTATTTAGAGTGTAAAGGCTCACTAAAACAGTAAGCAGAGTTACTTAGTGCATTTTTGCATTAAAAAAATTTCAAAACCCTTTTTTGCTAAAGATCTGAATGTATTCCCCATTTAGTAGTGCTAGATATACAGCTAAAATTCTCTTTTAACGTTGACAGTGTAATTGTTGTTAACCACTTGAAATCTCCAGGCTGAGCACATTTTACCAGGGGGTTGCAACGGTACTAGAAACAATGCATTCCAAACCTTCACAGTTAGCAGTGCGTCTGGCGCTTGGCAGACGCTGGTAACGCCAACATAGCGCTAGCTACGTCCTGTTCTCGTCTGAATGAGATTAACGAGAACCCATTCCTTCAATCTATTTATTTACTTTATTTACAAAATTATTGTAATGCACTATGAAGAACAAACAGTAATTTCAGATTAAAACAATAATTTTAAACACAGAAAAAACAGGGTGGCTACCTGGAGCCTACAGTTCTCGTCTCTGCTCTCGCATGAGACACGTGAGAAACACATTCCTCTTGTCGTAGTCACTCTTGTGGTATGCGACACGGCACTGCACATACGCTTATTACAAGTAAGTTGCCACAAATGTGAAAATGCTGTATGTCTTAAAAGGAATGCAAACATCAATTTATAAAATCGAACAGCTATTGGAAACTTAGTTCAAACTTTTGCCTGTGCTAGGATAAATTTTGCAAACAGTATCACAATTTAACTGTGAATCCCTTAATCGTCGTTCCTCAACATTTTTGAGTTACTGCGACTGAATTTGCTCACTATGTTTAGCCGTAATGGCGGGTGCTATTCCGTAATCTCAAAACGGAAGTATCACATATGGCTGCACCTTATATCGTGAATAGGCCAGTAAATGCTGTTGACCATGTTTCGTCTTAGGTTTTACACAGTCATCCTCATTTTTCCAACTTTAGTTTTACGTTAACGTGCTTTGCATTAATATGATGGCGCAAATTGCTTGTATTGCAGCTACGCACTTTGAATTGAATTTTACGTGTTTACATGATTGGTGCGAGCTTCTTAGAGAAGTTCTTGCTGACATCCGATTTTTACACGATTCATCACTTGAGCAGCGGATTAGCCTTACATTCCACGGGTTGCTGTCTCTTGTTATAGTAAGTCTTTGTTGATTTTACCACCTCTGATAACTGGATCGTAGCGTTTCTATTTTGCCAAACATATTAACCTGATAATTTTGCATTACATTGTCCTCAATTAATGTTCTCCCTGGAGGTTTTTTAGTTGCTTGTAGACGCCTGCTTGCATGACCCACTGCGCATGCACAGTCCTCTCTATATAAGCGGGAACGTGGTTGAACTCGGCATTCATTTTCCTCCAGAGGTTCCGCCCGTCACCTCGTCTCCCAACTGGATTTTGGTTTTCCCCGCTCGTCTCCAATGATGGATGTCGCACCGTGCGATACTGCTCTCGCCTCGGATGTTGCTCTCTCTCTGCCGATCATCTCTCCTGCCGTCGACCGCTGCGCGCCCGGCCTAGTACGGGACGTGCATGCCGGCAACAGCAACACCGACGACTCACCGCTGCAAGACGGACAGCGCTCGCCGCCACCTTCCGCCCTGTCGGTCCTCGGCGAAGACGTGCGACTCGCCACGGCGCTGCTTCGAGACGCCAAGCTGAAGCTCCGGGAAGCCACGGCCCATGCCGGCTTACCACCAGACGACTCACCGCTTGACTTGTCTTCAAGATCGTCACGCAGAGAACACAGCGTCACATGCAGCGAAGCACACAACCTCGTCGACTCAGTCTTCCGCCGTTTTGCCGACAAGATACCGATGCCGCCCCCGTCATGCACCTCATCTGTACGGCAGACCAATACTCGTGACTGGGTCGCTTCTACTACGAGCCACGACAACCGCTAGCGTGCGTCGCACACCGTCGCCCCGCCGGCCAAGAAATGCAAGCCCTCGGCAGTGTTGCACGACCCCACCACGGGTTCCCGACACTCCCAGATGCCGCCACCGCCCGCAAAGCATATTCACTTCCCGGACGACATCGACGACCCGACCTTGTAAAGCTTCAGATTAGAAATTTTCTTTAGTAGACAGTGGCCAGTGGATTGATTATGTTTAGTCGCCATAATAAAATTTTTTGTCGCCAATGAGTACAATGTATAATTTTGCCGCCAAGCGTAGTTATGTAATTTATAAGTTTGCCGGGATGTAGCTTCCCCCCTCCCCCAGGATCCATCACGGTAATAAATTTAAACAAGCAACATAATAGGCCAAGATTTATTTTTACGGTCATGCGAGAGACTTTAATTTTAATTTGTTTTATCAAACTTTACTTTCAAAATACAAACCTTTTTAAAATGTACCTTTGTATTTTAAAAAGTTTAGTATTATACAATTTTATGCTGAATTAAATGAACAGGTGTTTCTTACATATTTCGTTAAAAAAGTTATTTACAACTTTAAGCATGGCTGTTATCAGTTAGTCATGTCTGGTTTTTAATCGGCTAGCTATTCCTGTCAGTAATGTCTGAATTTAAATTTCTTTTAATGCTTAAATAAGCCCAACCAAACTATTAATTAAATCGAAAATGCAAAAAATCTTTAAAAAAAAATATATACATCTTTAGCCATGGTTATCAGTTAGGCATGTCTGGTTTTTCAGTTGGTTAGCTATTCCTAGCATTTATGTCTGTCTGCATTTAAATTTTATTTAGTATTTTAATAACACCAAACAAAATATTTAATTAAACCTCAAATGTAAAAAAAAAAAAAAAATTGTTAAAAAAATAATCAACTTTTGTTATTGTTGATTAGTTATTCCTACTTAAGGTAGGCTAGGACTGACCACAGATTAAAGAACTCTCCGCTTTAATCTGTGGGACTGACGATCTTATAAGCTCTGTTTACATCGTCTGACAGTGGCTTCATCTGAAAACGAAATTAAACCAGCAGATCTCAGCAGTTTCTACAAAGAAATGAATCGTGGGTACTTAATCTTAACACCTACCAAATGAAGTGAATGTTTAAATGTTTTAGAAATAAAAATTCAAAGGTAAATAAATTATTTGTCCGTGCGTTAAAGCTTAACTAAGAATGACGTGTGATTCCCGGGAAAACATGCCTCTAGTTAGGCCTAATCAGGTTGGCATTTATTTTTGCTATTAGGTGAAGGCAAGTTACATCGGATTAATACTTTTTGTTGCTAATGCCAGGAATAATAACTTTGCCAGTAGGTTCTGCATTCATGTTGTGATCAAGGCTCTGATCAACAATATCGGTTCGGTATTTTCAATAACTAAAACGTGACAGTCTGTAGTAGCCAACTTTGTTGAGTGCAATAGTGTCTTATTGTCGCCAGCTATCACGTTTTACCGGCCAACTGGCTTGTGGCGACCGTTAGTCTGAAGCTTTACGACCTTGCCTTTGGCTTCCCTTCTCAAGACAGTCGAAGACACCGTTCTCGATTGTTTCCTGTACAAGCCGTCCGAAACTGCTGACGCCTCGGTAATAAACAGAGGCCTCAAGACCGGCTTTGGCTTCGCCCTCCGCGACAAGGACGCAAAACCCCGCAGCCTACCAGGCCAGTTGACGACTCTGCTCACCTGCCTGCTTCGCAACGGCGGCGCCCTACTGGGCAAAGGCGACCCCTTGCTGCTCGACACGGAACCACCAGCACCACGGCCCGGCCGCGAATCAAGCTTCTTCCGTCCAAACGGCGACGGCGCAACCAACCCCAAGAATTTCGACACATACCGGGAATGCAAATTCCTTTTCAACGAAGTTAAGATGGATTTTGGATTAGCGCTAACCATCCCCAAAAGAATTGAAGTGCCGTCTTTTGTCCTGTACGACTACGACAAGTGTTTACGCCTAAGCATACGAGCCGCTTCACAAGCTGACGTCTTGAACACCGCAGTCAACGCACCTTGTGAGAAGCTGTCGGCCGATGCTAGCCCCGAGGAGATCCGCAACCTGTTATTACTCATCTCTTTGTCTCAAGCTGTCGTCGACAGCTCATCTCTTCTGCTGCTTTCCCGTAGTTCCCGTTTTCTCCCGTGCTGACTGCTTCGACGCCGCATCGACCATGCCATTCTGGGACACCTCTAAGATTATCATGCGCCCGCCGTCCCAAGGCCCCTTTCCTGACAACCCATGCACAGATCCAGACAAGCCTCACCACAAGTGGAACTTCGACTGCCAACCACTTGATCCCTCGCCTATGTCGCCCCACTGAGAACACCGCATCAACCAATGACACCACCCTCTATCGTCTCCGGCGCAGCTCGTTGTCTCCCCCGTCGTGTTCTTCACCGACACGACGGGCAACGGCACGAGTGTGTTGCCTCAACCCCCGGCCTTGAACACCGTCGCCCACCGACAAGCCGTCGTCCTCCACAAGCCTCATCCACCGCCAGAAGCAGACGCATTCGAGTATGCCTTCAACGACGATGGGGAACGCCCGATCGACCATTGCTCCGTCCTCGATGCCGTGCCCCCTCCTGTCCGCCCGCGACGGTCACGCAGCGCCCGGCCAAGTCCAACACAATCATGCCGCCGACGACGACGCAACGACGATGACACAACGCCCAGCCAGATCCAAGACAGTCGTGCCGCTGACAACGACGCAACGCCCGGCCAAGTCCGAGACGATCACGCCGCTGACGACGACGCAGCGTCTGGCCAAGTTTAAAGCAGTCATGCTGATGACGATGAAGCAACGCCCAGCCAAGGCCAAGACAGTCATGCCGCTGACAACAACGACGCCGTGGACGACGACAGCGTCTGCGCCTGCCGTCCTCTCCGTCCTAAACGACGAACTTGCCGATCACCCTCATATGAATTGCCCTTTTTCCTCCAGAGGTTCCACCCCGTCACCTCACCTCCCACCTTGATTTTGGTTTCTCGCCGCTCATCTCCAACGCAGGATGTCGCATCATGCGACACTGCTCTCACCACGGACGCTGCGCTCTCCCCCCGGCCGTCTCTTCCACCCATGTCGACCGCTGCATGCCCGACTTAGTACGGGACGTGCATGTCGGCAACGGCGACACCGGCGACTCCCCGCGACAAGACGGACAACGCACACCATCTACATAACCAGCCGCTTCACGAGTCCGAAACGCCTACTAGGGGGTTGTTTCCAACACCAGCCCATCACTTGGACATCTCCAACACAAACCCGTCAGACGAGACAAGCTGGCCTTCCGATCATCTAAATCAAACAGACACCAAAACGGCCGCCCTCCTACCAAGAAACCATAGCACCCTCGAGTGTCGCACGATGCGACACTCCCTCTGGGAAAGAAACAGCCCTTTCGGGCCGATGACCACTCTCGGGGCTCCGCCACTTTGCCAACAAGACACCGATGTCTCCCCAGTCGTACACCTCATCGGTACGGCAGATTAACACTCAAGACCGGGCTGCCTCCACTACGAGCCGTCAAACCATAAAAGCATGTCGCCTAGCGTCGTCCCACCAGCTAAGAAGCTCAATCGTTCGGCACTGTCGCACAACCCCACCACAGTGTCACGACACTCTCGGCACTAGCCTACATAAAGAAACAAGGTGGAACCAAATCCAGACTTCTCCACAACTTAACTTCAGGGATTCTCAACCTTTGCATCTCCAACAATATCACCCTACTGCCTCTCCACATCCCAGGGAACAGGAACGTCATTGCAGACTCCCTCTCACGTCGCTCACCAACAACAGGGGAATGGTGCCTCAAGAAATCCATCTGCGAATCTCTCTTTATGACGTGGGGTACCCCCATGATCGACCTATTCGCCACGAAGCACAATGCCAGACTTCCCCACTACATCAGCCCAATCCCGGACGATCAAGCTCTGGCAGTCGACGCCCTGACGTACCCATGGCACAACCTCTATGCATACCTGTTCCCACCTTTCAAGCTGCTTCCCCAAGCACTTCAAAAAGCCGAAGAAAGCCAAAGCCTCTTCCTCCTAATAGCCCCACTATGGCCAACAGCACTGTGGTTCCCACACCTACTGTCTCTACTAGTAGACACCCCAAGAACCCTCCCTCAACTTCCAGATCTTCTGTCTCAACAAAAAGGGTCGAAACTTCACCAAAACCTCCCCAACCTAAACCTTCACGCGTGGCTACTATCATCAAACTCCTCAAGAAGGCTGGAATTCATAAAGATGATGCCACCCGCATCGCCACAAGAGCCACCAGAGAATCAATAAACAAGATGTACGACAGCCATTGGGCGAAATGGTTTCATTGGTGTTTCCCAAGGGAAGTCAATCCAATCAAGCCCACTCTACCCGAGCTACTAAGATTCTTCACCGACCTCTTCGACATCGACAAACTAAAAGGCTCTACAATACTTGTATACCGGTCTGCCCTAAACTTAGTCTTCAAAGCAGCAGACAAAACTAACCTCCTAGACAACTATCGCATCTCGGCCCTACTCCGCTCCTTTGAAAACGATCGACCTGCTTCAAGAAGACAATTCGCAGACTGGGACCTCTCAATAGTACTCCAATCCCTAATGGAAGCCCCCTACGAACCAATGCAAGACAGCTCCTTACACCTCTTAATTAGGAAAACGGTCTTCCTCGTGACATTGGCAGCTAGCGCCCGCTGTTCCGAAATCCAAGCCCTGTCAGCCGACCCAGCCTACTGCATCTTCGGCCCAAACTTCTCTTCAGTAACCCGTCACCCAAGACCGGGCTTTCGAGCAAAAACTCAAAAACCTTCCGAATTGACAAAACCCATTTCCTTCCCAGCACTCACGAGCTTAACAGGAAATGAACCAGAACGCCTTCTATGCCCCATTCGGGCACTCCGGTTTTACCTCACAAGAACCCAACACGAAGATGTCCGCAGAGGCAGAAACCAACTATTTCTACCCGTTGACCTACAGACAGGGGAAACTTCAACCGCCATGTTTTCTCGATGGATTAAGAAAACAATCGACATTGCATACGACAAGGCCAACCTTAGCACACAGAGAGCGACAGCACACGAGGTCAGAGCAGTGTCAACGTCGTGGGCATACCATAACGCCACCTCAATTGAAGAAATCCTTCAAGCAGCTTCCTGGCGACATCCAACGACATTTACGTCACCCTACCTGAGGAACTTGTCAAAGGAAGAAGGACTACACCGGCTGGGACCAATCGTCGCAGCCAGAACTGTGGTCAACCCCCCTTAAGCACATTCAGAATGAAGCTGAAGCAAGCCGTCCCAAAGACGGAAGCAAGCCACCCACTGAAGGAAGCAAGAACCCTCAAACAACGGTCCTTTTCAGGGCCACCAAATCCCACGAAACAGATTCAAATTCCTGTTACCAACCACCTGTTCTGAATAAAGTGCAAATTTTTACATAAAATTTTGGGGGAAGCCTGCTTGCAACCCGGGGCGCCCCGTCAGATCGGTGCCCGCCACCACGTTTTGACGAGGTCTGCTGATAATGCAAAATTATCAGGTTAATATGTTTGGCAAAATAGAAAGTACAATTTGCCGGCCCCCAGCCAGGCCGGCTAAAAATTGTTTCTTTTTTGCCTAAAACATACTTGACCTAAGCCCGCCCTGCCTCCCCTCTTGAGTCACCGCCTGACAGATTGAGAGGAAAATGTATGCCGAGTTCAACCACGTTCTGGCTTATATAGAGAGGACTGTGCATGCGCAGTGGGTCATGCAAGCAGGCGTCTACAAGCAACTCAAAACCTCCAGGGAGAACATTAATTGAGGACAATGTAATGCAAAATTATCAGGTTAAGTATGTTTTAGGCAAAAAAGAAACAATTTTTAGCCGGCCTGACTGGGGGCCGGCAAATTGTACTTTTTTCATTTTAACGTTGTGCATGATCGGCGTATTCCTTGATGGCCATTCTTGTCTGCAACGGCGGTGGCAGAGTGCTGTAGCCTTGTATGTGGATCAGTGGTCTTCATCAGGTAATATGGGGGTTTTCCAATTCAAACATGCAGTATTGCCCTTATTGCTCATTGAAGGCATGGCAACTATGGGCCTCGTCCTCCCAGCCGTTCTGTAAGCTCTGATATACACCTTGTAAATCAGATTATCGTAAATAGTGTATAAAACACTCAGTTGGAGCTATTATTGTCTTTGAATTCAGTGGTTTTCTAATGTCAAACTATCTTAACGGCGCGGATGCGATCGGCGTGAGCTGTTATATAAGGGAGGCGGAAGGTTTTAAGGCAGGCGGTGTGTTGCTTTAAACTGATTTGAATTGCCTGCCTGCCTGACTTACAGAAGGTATTACAAATATAACTCTTGATTGTGGTGGTTGTTCCAAAGATAAAGTGCTTCAAATTAGATTTCAGGAAATTGGTTTTATATTAATTAGTTAATTAGTAGCCTATTAAAGGCACATAAATCCCTCCATCCTGGCCGCTTTACTCGTACGTCAACGGCGCTAAAATATAGTTCACACGACCGCGTCGCGCATTACTCTGTGAAGCAAACATGACGTCTCATCCGACGCTAGATCATAATCATTTCCGAGCCGCGCCATGTGATGTGATGTGATGCGTCGTACAAATGCTAAAAGGTAAACAAACACTGGCGCATCTGACTGCACCTTATGATCATCAATGTCTCCTGTCTGTTGCTGCGGTAATATACCCGCACGTTAGTTTTATTTGAACAAAGTTGACCAAATAAAAGCTTCTGGGTCTTTATTTTGTGTTGATATCGAAATGTACGTCCTGTCGTTGCCAACTATGTTACGCATATTAATTTATTGGCGATTTCAAGGAGGCATGCTTAGGGACCGGTCATTATGTATCTCTCTTTGGGGGCGAAGACATTTTAACCTCCCCCCCCCCCCCTTCTTTGGACAGTAAGTTTACGCCCCCACGACCGATCTCATTTTTCCCTAGCAGCCTAATTTGTGACTTCATGTTTTAGTATTATGCTGGCAACAGACACGGCGTTACTGTACAGAAACAGCTTAAATAAAAGGCATAAAATTGGGTCTGTTTTAAGTATACCATCTAAAAAAAAAAATAAGCTCCCGACCGACCCTAGTTGTAATTTATTTGGTACTGCAGCTAAACGTTTTCCCCTTAGGCCTTATGTCTGCTACGAGAATTTACGTCTGAAACTCAATCTGCAATTTTATTTTTTCCCCGCCTTTGGTTTAGTCCATCACCGTGTCAGGATCCTGACACCCCTGTTTCACCCCTTCTTTCCTAGTTTCTTGCGGCAAGAAAAAAGAATTCTCGTTTTGTCCTTTCCTTTACCGATTCGGTAGCAAATCTATTTGGTGGAATCAACCCTCTCCAATGTCGGTCACCACTCGCCATTTGGCGAATGGAAATCAGCAGTTGGCGACTCGGAATTTAGCTTTACTCGCCAAAATAGCGACAAGCAATACCCAATGACACTCAAAGAGCGATATCTCGGGAACCATACAAGTTAGAGACGAACGGTTTGCGGCGTTATGCTCAGATTTTTAAGGGCTACGTTACTGCTTTTTCTGCATTAATACTGGTGTTAAAGGAAATTTTACAATTTCGGAAATGCATAAATTAGAAAAACCATGCATCATGCAGGATGTATTTGGTATGTAGCGAGTAGAAATTGTGAAATGGCGAGTGCTTTCTATGGTCTACTGGCCAAGTGGCGATTGCAACTGGATTGTCATTCGCGAGGGTTGGGTGGAATAGATAAATGTGTTCATCACTCGCCATTTCTTCTGATAAACTCAGAACAAGGTTAACTGGGGTTGAAGCTGCGTGTCTCGAGTAAGGCGGCTACTATCTCACGTGGCTTTCGCTCAGAAGCAGCAAGTTACGTGACTTGTGAAGTGCACAAAGAATCACTACGTTACAGACTAGGCGTGTAAACATCGCTTGACTTCACCGTTGAAAGTATCCTGAGAAGCTTTCTGGCGGGAGTGAGATACTCGTCGAACCGATTGGCAAAAAAGAAGCTTACTAGCGTACAAAGCTTACTAGCGTAGAAGCGCCACATCTGTCATCGGGATCGTACCCTTAGATGATCACATAAAGGTAAATGAATTCATATAAAACTATTTCCGGTAATGTATTGAGGAAAACAGTTAAAATATACCGGAGGGTGTTATGAGCCTTTAAAGGATTTATTTAATACACATTGTGAAGGTGTAATTCAAACTCGTGTAGATGTTAAAAAAACATTTTTGGGATTAAAACATGGTAAAATGGTAACATGGTAAAACATGGCAACTCATTTTACCATCAGGGTTGTGTATAAAAAACATTTAATTTGTTTATACATTTGCGGATGATCTTTTTAATGCCCATCCCTCGATTTTAACCAAATTAACTGCATAAGTCCATAGGCTTTTAATACACGATTTACGGTAACCCTCTCGGTTTCGTTTCTTTGAGGGTTATGCAGCATCGTTTTGGAGTGCTTGAAGCCGTTATCGTGAAGCATTCTACAAAAATCCTTCCCTGTGAACGCTGCTCTATTATTATATCTGAAATGAGTTACTACGGACTTCAGAAGACATGCTGGGTAAGCTTCGTCGCCACCGCCACTCTTACTGTCTTATTCCGTGTTGGTATTAGCCATACCCACTTGGTGAAATAATCCACCGAGGATAATATGTAATCGTTGTTAAATGTTGTCGTGGGCCCACGAAATCAATTCACATGATTTAGTTTGGGTGGTTAGAGATTTACCGGTTGCACCAGGCTTGGGCACACTTCACCATATGGCATATGGCTCAAGAACGAACGTAAAACTTCACCTCAAAGATGTGTGGCCATTAGCCCACTTGCCTCAATCTTGCTAAGGTCTTAGTCACCTGCTTGGTGGTGGTCGTGACACTCGTGAAGAAGTTGGTGTACAGTAAAACCTCCTTAATACAAACTTTAAGGGGACTGCTCAAAATGTTCTTATTAACCGTAGTTCTTATTAAATGGACGAGAGAAATTGGACTGCAACTTTTTTTTTTAAATGTAGCGTACAGGTATACGGCATTTTCTTTTCATTCGTCCTTGACCTTCGCGTTTGCGCAAACGGACAAAATTCTTATCACTTCTCAAGATGGAGTCAACTAGTGATTGATGTTTTGTGTGAAACAAAACGAAATTCATGGGGGAGGAAAAAGAAACCGTTACGAACAGCAAATTCGTAAAAATAAGCTAGAATTGTAAATATTTGTTCGTCTTATCCGTACTTTCATATTAACAGAGTTCGTTATAGCCGTATATATTTAGTACTGACTGAGTAGCTGACCAACCAAAATCTTGAAAAAAGTTCTTATTAAGCGGGAATTCTTGTTATCCGAGTTCTTATTCACGAGGTTTTACTGTAGCATGAATTGACCTCTGGAATGTACATGAGTCAGCTTGATCGCTGGCTGTTTCTTTCTCTTGCTGCAGGGTCCATGTAAAATAGGATATTTTTTTGAAGATGTCTTCCACCACTTTCTTAATAAATAAATACCCGAGTCGCCGTCTTCCTGGCTTCAGACAGTTCTAAATGGACCTTCCAGATTTAACCAAAGTCTGCTTAGGCATGCTTAGCCTAAAACTTATCGATGTTGGGAACTCTTATCCTGGTTCCGGATGTGTAGCAGTAGTGGATGGTTGCATGACAGGATGTCAGTCACTACGACAAGATTACCGGCTCTGTGTACCTCATTAAAATTAAAGCCTTGTATTTTGATAGCCCATTGGACAGTTCTGCTTGTCTGTCTTATTTGACAACACCCACTTAACCACATCAGTGTCGGTAGCGATGGTAAAGTAGTTGAATATTGGCATAAGACGGTAGTTAGAGTGGCGAATTTCAGTCATTTTCGGACACTAACACCGCCACGAACGAGTAGAAATGAAATTCTACTTATATTTTCGGGGGCATCTCTGTCCTCTTCTTCTGAAGCACTTTTCATGGAAGACGATTTCCCTTTTACATGTTGCATATTTGTTTTAGAATTGGCTAAGCTTCTTTCTTCAGCTGACCACTGAAGTCTGCGAGCCGAGCTAGACTCATGAGCGAGTCACTATCATTAACGAAGGGGTAGTGAAGGAGGTGAAATAGAGAAAGAAGAAAATGGTCTTAACTTTTAGCTTTCTCATTGGTAATATTTTCGCTAAATACTGCCGTTTATTGTACTCATTTTGCAGAAGCAGGTACCGGGAATTTTAAATTACCTCGCCGGGTACCGGGTGCCCACAAAGTGGCCGGGTACCCGGTACATCCTTAACAAAAAGTTAAGAACAACAGGATCGTGGAACGTAGACATCTTCTCTTCGATCGGGTTACTATACAACGCAGCCGCAGCGACATACGACAGTTAGTTTGCATCGTTCCAAATGGCACATTGACTTTCAGCCTTGCCTTCACTTTAGATCAGTCACCGTTATCCCTTGGCCTCTCCCAACAGAACGGGAAGCATTCCTTTCGCCTTTCGTCTTCTGCTGCCTGTCACCATCATTTATCGTTACTGTCCTTTGTCGCCGACTGTCGTCTTAACCTCCCCGGCCAACATTGGGGGAAGGGGGGGGGGGCATGATCTTCCAGGGTCCTGCGTATTCAACTTCTTGATATTACGCTAGTATGCACATGCATGCCAGTAGCTTTCTTCTTGTACTTTCCAGGCCATCCTTCCGGTACGCTTGCTGCCTTTCCAATGGTTCTTAGACTGTAAAGAGATTTTACGGGCCCCTTGCTATCGCCGCCATCATTCGACAGTTCCTTCCCACAATCCTCTGTATACGCACACTTTCTGTGGGAAAATCAATCCTGTTATCAACAGTTTTTGTCACTCCAGCTTTCGCTCACTTGTGTGAATTTATGACCTTGGCCAGTATTTCCAGTTCAGCATGGGGAAACGTCCAAAATTCACCCTACCTGTCCAGTTTCACCACACATTATTCCACAGAGTATTCCACTAACTGCCACCCTGACCATGGAACCACCTACAATCTCTGAAAGATGTTCATGTACCGCCATTGTTTCAGGCTGACAGATGACGACTCACACCAGGTCTGCAGGAAACCGCTCACTTATGATTATTTTTCCTACCCGTGTGCCATTTGTCATACAATTGATAGCCCAATCTGGAACAAAATCCTTGCAATGCCACAGAAATACAGGGTCTGCAAGGAACAACGTGATCAGCAAAAGCTTCAGGAACAATTGGAGCTTCTAAAGTACTTTCACATAAATCTGAAGCAAGTCGTCGACCAGAATCGGTGATCTCCCAGGGTACGCCGCCTCATGCATCACAGCCTACTCTGTTTTCACATTTTTAGCCATTGCTCTTCATCTCCTGTGCCACATGGGAAAACATTGTCTCCACAGAAGCACAAGTGGACGAAAGGGCTCCGAGTTAAAAGGTTCGGTCCTTCCCAAATATCATCATGCTATCTGCCACACGCGTACGGTCACTACAACCATCTCTCCATCTACCGTCCACAATCTTCTGTTTCCCGTATGACTTCTACCCAGTCAACGTGCCCTGATTGGTTAGCTTTGGATGACTTGGGTCCCTTCTCGTTCTGGCCCAGCCGCTGTCGCCCCAGCAGGATAGTGTGCCTCTCCTTCCCCGAACTTCTATTTCGGGGCTCATGAAGAACCTAGTGTTGCACGGTAAACCGGTACTCACAGTAAAAAAAAATTACGGTGTCAGTATCATTCCTTTTTCAGCACCACGGTATTACCGTGATTATGGTGCTGACGACCATTCACGAACTAGCTTTGCTCTCTTTTTGTTTTTTTGATGGCTGAAATTCTTTTAACTAACTCAGACTGAAATCCAATCTCCCTGCTAAACAGGAACTGCCAACATTACGGATTGGGGGGGGCCCCCCCTTCAGTAAACAAGCATGTCCGAGCATGTTTGTGTTGTTGTTGCATTGACAACAAAAAGAAAGCGAAGTCTCGCTATTAGTAAAAAAAAAAATTAAATGCAAAGAGCCATATTTGGAACTATTTTGGTTTTTAATGCCATGAAAACAAACATCCCATTTGAACTAATTTTTAACAAAATAAGATGTTTTCAATAGTCAAAATATTCAGCAAATAATCAACAAAATATTAGTAAACCTAATTCAACAAAAGTCTGTAGGCCTACCTAAAAAAAATTTTAACCCTCAATATTTGTCAAATAGTGTTGATTCTTTTGTGTTAACTGGATAATAGCGCAAAATTATTTCGTATATTACTGTAGACCGCCGTTTTCAGAACCTACCGTGCAACACTAGAAGAAACTTTGCCGTGGTCTCCATCTTTTCACAGACGAGCTCGGCGGTTTAATAAAGAACATTATCCCGATACCAGCATTCTTTTAGGATTTAACTACGCAATTTGACTTTTTTCTGGCGGCTAAGGTCACTCTCACTGCGGAAGTGTCCTGTCTCCAGCAACAGGCTACCCAGCAACGATTTCAGTTAAACTTTGCCAACTCCAAAATTAAGTTGCTCTCCCCCTTGTTGGACAGCTCACTGCATCTTTGACGCATTCGACATTATCAGCTTCTCCTTCAACTGACCCTCCGGCTGTAGCCGAAGCCATCGAGCATCACACTCTGCACATCCCGCTGGATCTTGTCGGCTCTTTCACTCCTCTGTCGTCATCGGCTAGCAACAGTAATGGCACCTGCTGTGTCTAGCGCTCCTCTTGCAACTGATCACATCATCTCCGGCTGGCATACGACAAACTATTCCTTACCACCGAACAAGTTCAATGCTTACTCAGGATGGCAGTTCGACGATGCTACCGAATTCATTCCTGTTACCCCAGCATCATACAGTGTTCTGAACATGTAACCAGGGAGTTGCCATGTGCAACCTGCCGTGCTACAGCCAAGGGTTACTCCCTCGGCTTTAGCCTAAACCAGGAATGTTGTTTCGTTTTATTGCTCGCCCCTTACGCATCATGTTGTGTCGAGGAACTTAGGCCAGGCTTGTTCACAGGTCCCAGATTTTCTTCTTCAACATCGTCACCTATTCTGAAAGCTATGCTTCCCTTCCGGTTGATTCTATGGAACTTTCGACAAACCCTTTCTATGGCCTCTGCCTTTTGAGGCCTCAATGTCTCACCTGCGTAATCTGTCACGGATTATCTGCAAGTTCTTCTTTCTTCAGATCCACTTGGGCTTTTGACTTGCGTTGTAGTTGTACACTGCTTTATCTTCATTATGATTTCCTCCGATACTGCTACCAACCCTGGCCCTAGTTCCTCATCTTCTTTGTACCCTCCTGAGACAAAACGGCGAAACAGACGAAAGGGGATGAACCTTTTTTACTTCATCATGCTTCCGCACCCTTGATGACATTACAGTAGACTTTGGCGGTTTTGAGCATCCAGCTTCAAAGTATTCCTTTTCCAGGTAAAAATTGCTTTTAAACCTTCAACGTACTCTGTTCCGGAAATTTGTTGCTTTATACCTTCGGACTTTCCCTTCGTCCTTGTCTCCTGAAGCTTAACGTGTTAAAATCGCCGTTACTGCCATTGTCCCCTGCATTCTTTCGATCAGCAAGCATCAGCTACATTTTTACCTGGGAATTACAGGTGTCTGCCTCACTTTCATCTGTGAACGACAGGTATGCCTTGTTTTCTGGCCACCCATGGTTTTCAGTAGAATGAACCCACCCCTTTTGAACACTCCATTTCGGCTTTCTTAAAATATATATAAATATATATATATATCAGCAGCTGGCTTTCTGTTCATTGCGTCCTGAGTTTTTTATGTGTTCTTTTTAAGCCCACACGACAGATCTGATTTTGTGCCTTTCGGCCGTCGTTGCTGCACTTTTCGCAAGTCTCTTCTAAATTGTTCAGGGGTCGTGCCCTAGGGTTACGCCAGCTTGTAACCCTAGGGACTACTCGTGAGGCGGTCAGACGAGGTCTTCCGTAATGCTAAATTTACAGGTAATGGAAATTTGCAGCGGCAACTAGAAACATTAATTCGGAAAAATGGAAAAATTGAGAAAAATTGGGATTCTTAGGACGTACTATTGAAGAAAAAAAAAAACTAATGAAATAAAGCCACCCTACCATATAAAGACTGATTTATTTACTGCATAAAATCACAATTATAAAAATTGAATTTACAAATCTTGAAACTAGCCTACTCAGCTTAGCCCTACAGCCTAATATCATATTTTCATTCAGTTTGAAGCCCTTGAGTTTGGCTCTTCTGTGTCTACGGAAGTCATACAGTGTGCAACTATACTGTTTTCTTCAGATTCTGAATAGGAGCTAGGTGCTTTCTCAGTCACAGGCTCATCTTGACTAGTGTCACTTTGTTCGTCAGCTTCGTCACTTACGTGTTGCTCCTCAAGGGAAGACCGAGGTTGTACTGCAGTTAAACGTATCGCTAATACGGAGGTACTGAATTTGTGGCCTTTCTTCTTAGTTGGAGCAGTTTTACTTTCTTTTAGTAGTTTCAGCACAAGTTGTCCTGCACGCTCTGTATTTAGACGGTTCCTTTTCCATACATGCTAAAACTTCTCTCTGTAGCTGCACTGGTCGTAGGACAGGCGAGAACACAAGATGCCACAAGGGCAAGAGGGGATGTTGAGCATACTCCATTCTACCATAGAATAGGATCGTGAATCTTGGGTAGACATTTCCACAAAAATTGATTGGCACACAAACCACATTTTGCCCTGTATTTGGCTAAGTCAGCCAAGACTTCTGCTCCATCAACATGCTCACAATGTTCAGCTATAAAATCATGTATTCCGTGGCATCTAAAATCTTTTCAGCTGTTAGCTCTGCTCCGCAGTAGTTAGGATCTGACAAGTTGGCTGCAAGATGACACTTGTGCAATGCCATTTTATTCCTTGCCCACATGCGTACGTCCTGGCAATTCTTTGCTGAGAGCCAGGACGTACACGCGTACGTCCTACTTTCATTTTATATAAATATAATTAAGGAGATGGTCCTCATGTTTCCCCCATGTGGGCACCCCTGTGTGTTCTGCCAAATTATTAGAGGGTTTTTGGCTTGTAAACACTGCCTCCATTATGTCTTGGATAGAAGTCAATATTTTCTGCAATGTGCTTCCCTGCAATAGACATTTCTGGCTCTGAGCATGCACCTGCTGAGCACAATCTGGCAGTGAAGGGGTTAAGGATGTCATTATTTGAATTTCTTCTGATTTATTTAACGGGTGACAAAGGGACTTCAGTAGCAAAATGTTTATCCAGCTCTATAAACATGTGAGGAATTTGAGATATGGTTAACCCATCACCTTCAATTCTAGTAATCCAAGCTGCAACAGACTCCATTAGACAAAAAAGTCGGTAGCGTTGACGCTCATTACTGTGTAACACTGCGTTAAATTTACTTCCAATGGAGACTTTCCACTCTATTGGAAGAAACTCCATTAGAGTTTTTAAGTTTTTCCATTCGTACCCAAAAGATGTTATTGTCCAACATAGTTGCTTTCTGTTCCTTGGTTAACACATCTGATACTTCCTCAGATACAGCTAGGGCTTGGATACAAAACTTGTTCTTCAGTAAACTATCAACGCAGATAACTGTAGAACCCCATCGTGTCTTCATTGGAAGCTTCAAGCTAGTCTTCACCTTCTATTCTTTATGTATACTGGCAAGGTGAGCAGAAATTATTTGACTGGTCTTAATGACCTGGATAACAGATTTAGCTGTATTTTCAATAATTTTCACTGTGTTCAGTTTCATTATGTCACCTATTAGCAAGTTTATGGTGTGTGCAACACAACCGTAGCACGAAATGTCAGGGAAATCTCTTTTGAGGATATCCCAAGCTTTCTTCATGTTACTAGCATTGTCAGTAACAACCGCCAAACATTTATCAGCTTCAATTTCTTCAATAACATCTTTCATAATTTGTGCCATATATTCTCCAGTATGGTGTTCAATGTTAGTAACTAACGTTTTATAAAATACTGGTCTTGGTGTGGTTACAATAAAATTAATAATGGCTTCATTTCTTCTGTTACTCCATCCATCACTCATCCATCACATTGCAATGCCAATGACTTTGCTGCACTTATTTTTTCATCAACTTCATTTTTCACATCTAGATATTCATCTTGCAGTAGATTATTTGTAATATTATTTGTTATTACTAGTAATAAATATTCATTTAATGGTTTATTAAACAAATAAAGAAAAGTTTTTTTTTTTTTAGTTTGACCGTTTTCAGGTAGTTTGCTTAAATTTAGTTCAAATCCTATTTTTCCATTTTGTGGAAATTTCTCCATATGTCGGAAATACTTCCAAATTTTTCCATTCACAACACTAGGTTAACCGACTGAATTTTCTTTCTATTGCCTAAACGAAATATGAATTACCTGAACCCACCCAACCTTCCCTCTCGAGTCACCACTTTGATGCATTGAGAGGAACAAAAGACAAAAGCATGATCGGGCCGAGGTGTGCTGACGCATGAACATTGGGGTTATGGAGCTGGCGAGCAGTAGGCTTATAAATTTTACTTCTCTAGGGAAAGAGCATTCGAGAAAGAGAATGCTAAAATTACAGGCAAAATGTATATTTTCGGTTAGACAATAAAAACAAAAATCAGCCCTTTGCACCTGGCGTTTTAATGCTTCTAGTTGCCGCGAAAATATACATACGTGTGATTTTGGTATTCTTGTCCTCAAATGGAGACTAGCCTGGGGTCTAGGGATCAACCGGTTTAGGGGCTTTTTTTTTGTTTTACCCCAAGCTGTGCCAAAATATTTTTTATTCATTTATATTTTGTTTTATAAATTTATTCCGACTGAGGTCCACTGGTCCATGTTCCTGAGTGAAGAGTTTTTATTGGGTGGGATGGTAGTTGGTGCCCCCCTCCCCCTCAAAAAAATCTCTTGTCGTATTGCATGCCTGAATGTTTAGAACTATTTGTAGATTTATCTTACTGGAGCCAATGTCGCTTGTTTTATTATTTATTTAAAATTCGGAGCGTAATCGAAGCATTGGTTATTATGGTGTCTGTGTGTACCATGATTGTTCCCAGTTCTGCAACCGTCACTTTACCTGCCCCACCCTCTTCGTTCTTACAGAAAGCTGTGGGTTCATGATTTGTGAGCATAAGTAGTTAATGTTTATTTAAATTCTTGTTCAAGTTATTTTCAAAGCCAAATTGGCCTACTATTTGCACAATGCTTTTATACAGGGTGAGGCAAACGTCTGGTCACACTCAAATAACTGCCGATGTAATGGTCTTATGTTAATTCTGAAGACATTTGTAATGAAAGTCAGATATGGGGAAGCCAATGAAGATATTTTCAATGACCTTGAAAAAAAGCATTCAAGGTCATCTGCATTCTATCTTCCAAACGGCGCAAGATGCAAAAAAGTGAATTACAAAGTTGTACGCGAGCATCAAACATGACAAACTGCGAAAACAGATTGAAAATCGGAGCATAATTGCAATTGTTATGATGAAAACAAAACAGCAACAAAGTCTTCCCTGAACGTTATAACCGCCATGCAGTGAAGCTTAGGGGCTGCCTCTACAAGCGAATGCACTATGTGATGCGAGTCTTTCCTGCGTCAATCAACGCAAGTGAACGAGTGCAGTTCAGTATGCAGTTAAAGAAAACAATGTATGATACGGATTAGGTCTAAATTGCGTCATCATTCACAACACAGAAAGCCACGTTCGGTATGTGGTTATTTTCTGGTTTCACATTTAGTATTTTTTTCCGGCGCTTATGCCCCTTTGAGTGACATCTAGCCCGGTTGCCACAATCGCCAAAACACATTGTTGTTAACGAATGCCCATACTTCATTTCCGAAGGTAGAAAAACTTTTTTTCTGGTGAATTAGGGGTGGTCGAAAATTACATCCCACTTTTCGCCCCCTACTACTAGAAAACGCACGACTAATGTATTGTTAAAGGATGATTATTTTTCTTGTGTTGTGAAGTGTGTGGTACCATAATGGAAAAAAATATTTGAAGTAAACTGCGAATAAATCGAATTTTTCAAAGATTTTCTCCTCGTTCTTGGGGCACTTTCATTCCTGTCCCTCTCAGCCGCTCCTCCCCCCCCCC
>JAHWFP010253977.1:0-19499 GCA_023313725.1 Lithobius niger
AGCCAAATAACTTGCTAATTGGCATAAATTATGCAAATCAGGCATAGAAGGAAAGCAGCTATAACTTCCGTTCTATAAATTATTTTAATTTAAATGAAACATCAAATTGTTACAATAGCTATAGAAAAGATAACTGACTGCAAGTGTGCAGAATATACCAGAACGCTAAAACGAAGTTGGCGGGAAATTTCAGAAAACTGGAAATTCAGTAGAAAATGGCTTGCTATAATAGCGAAAGGCTGTAGAAATTTGAGAAAAATATAGGAAAATATTGTGAGAAATTTTGTCCAGTAAGAATTTTATGCAACCCTGACTAACTGTAATCTTTTTCTTGAAGTTACTGGAAGTGTCTTATTATTCATAATAGGTTAAAGTTATCATTAAAAAGTGTGAGTGATTTAAGCAAAAAGCCGCGACTTTGTGTGCATTTATTTACTTGGTTGTCCTCGCATATTTTTGACTAGTGTCCAAGATTTCACCTTCAAGATTTCAAAAAAATTGAACTAAATTTGCCTGAGTTATGCACGAAAAAAACCCTATACTACTACTAAAATACGAGATTTTCACAAAGTTGCATTTTACGGCTTCATCCAGTCTTAAAAATCACCAGCACCATACATGAAATTTCTTGTTTAATTTTGGAATCCGCAGCCCCATTCTTTCATTGATTTTGGGCGTGTCCTGCCGTTCGAGAGGATTCAGATGATTTTGTGGAGCTTTGGTCCATCCGATGTGCGCCAGATTTATTTAGCTCCATCTCGTTTTTTGTCACCTACGTAGGGATGCACGATACAACATTTTTTTATCCCGATGAAATGTTATTTTAAATCATCACGATAATCGATAACACCTCGGTAAAACTAATTTTAAGACTGGAATAACCATTTTAATTTTGTTAATTGAAAAATAACCTTGGCTGAAGTAGTGATCGGCCGAAACCGAAACCAGTACTGAAACCGGAGATTTGGTTTTGGCCGAAACCGAAATCGCTACCGAAACTGGCAATTCAGTTTCGGCCGAAACCGAAACCACTACCGAAACCATCAAATCGGTTTCGGCCGAAACCGAAACGGCTACCGAAACTGGAACCAAAACCTAAATAATATCACTTTTAATAATTAGACAAAAAGTAAGGATAAAATCATTAAATCATGAGTGTTTGGTTTTTCACAGACGTAGACTAGACTGGGAGATAGAGACAGGTTTACCTCTTTTCTGCCGCTAGGCTGAGCAAATCCAGCGCGCTCTTTACCCCCATACCTAAAAAAATGTCAATCTTGCGTCAATAATTCATGACTTCCGTTTGCCTTTTATTTCTGCTTGCTAGTATTTTTTTAATTTAAAACGATTAACTCGTGTCATTAAGGGAGATGCAAAGCACCAGAAAAGAGTTTGATTCAATGAGTATAAGCCTTGCTTTTTAATTTATAAAGCATAAATTCCCTGCAGTGCAACGATGCTATTATAAATATGATTAAATATGGATTGAAAAAGATGTATTTATTATTGATGGGCATGGCAGAATAAAGCAGGATCTGGATATCGGTGCCCCTGGGCCTAGTTAAACTACGCGGAAATTGGCTTTTGCCAGGAGGGGAATTGGTTTCGGTTTTACCGAAACTGCAGTATAGGATTCAACCGAAACCGAAACCATAACCGAAACTAGTTATTCGGTTTCGGCCGAAACCGAAACTGACCTATAACTTTTGGCCGAAACCAGAACCGAAACCGAAACCAAAAATGTGTCGGTTTCGATGCCGAAACCGAACCCGAAACCGAAATTCGGTCGATCTCTAGGCTGAAGCGTATACAGTGCAACCTTCACGAACGAGAATTGTGTGGCACTCGCCAATTGGTCAGCAGCCTAGACATAAAAATGCACTCGCCATCGTCCATTGCTTTCTCACCATGTAGAAACAATTTACCTGTTGTGGTGCTACTTAATGCTTAAATACTGTTTGCATTAAACTAACTCTCCAATCAGCTAAAGTGGATAACAACAGTATTTCACACTTGGTGGGAGAGCCCTTACAATTCTGCACGCTACGCCGCAAACCTCTTGTTTCTAGCTATTACGGTTTCCGTGATATGACTATTTATAGTGTACGCAGCCCATCTTGAGTTCGCCCCACAATGAACACATTTGTATGTTTTTGGTAGCAGAGTGCCTTGTTGATATCCAAAATAGTTACAAAAACAACGGCGGTCGCTGATTAAAGCATCTCTCTCCAGGAAGACTTAGCCGATCATAAAATACATACAGGACTCAAGATAGGCTGCGCACACTTTAAACATCGGGGTTTGCACGATAATCAACGTAATTTGTTATCGCGATATTATCGACTTATCGATTATCGTGCCACCCCTACTCCAATGTTCAGCCACATCCGGTTACCATGAACTTACCTCTGCTGCTGGGTCTTTACAGTTCAATACTATCCACCGATACGTGTTTTCCCTGTATATTTGCAAATAACTGCCCGCAATGATCGGAAGTTCCGCAGTTCCGTCAAGATTGGTTCCGTCTCACGTTCTATTTCCTGTAAGCCGTCATTTTCTGTTGTGCATGCCTTCTGGTGACAAAACCACTAAGTAGAACTCTCTGAACACGGCACTACTTGCAGTACAGGCCGGATCTTGCATGAAAAAATAGCGTACGCGAATGAGTTGGTCAATATGGCCGCAAAAACACCGCTGATGCGATTGATTTATCTTGTTGCCGCTTTCTGTCAACCGAGGGCGACACTTTCAGTACAAAAGAATGCTGACACTCTTACTTGAAACACTTTCTGGAAAAACGAACATGTCGCTATTTACTGAAGAGTTATGTGCAGTCGAGAAATTTAATAGCCTTGTGGCAAAAGGCTGTACGGAAATTTATTTATTTGTACGTGTCAGCTATTTTCCGGGTGATTATTAGGCTTCAGTTAGTGAATTACTAAGCTTTTTGTCAGTTGCCGCTGTTCGGCAGTAGATGGCGGGACGCACCGTACAAAAATTCACCGATGCTATTTGCTTGGCCAATCCTGCACAGACCTGGAAGAAAAGAATGTGCCATCTTGGCGGCCATTTTGTCTATCCCTAATTTTATTGTAGGTCGGGCCAGATAGTTTACTGGTCATGCCCAAAAAGAGATGACAAAAGAACATCAGCACGGTGTTCTTTTTGGCATCAAAAAGTATTGTTTTACTCAAATGATACGGTAATAAAATCCAGATCATTAGCAACTTCCGGTCAAAGTTCCAGTCAAAACAAACTCCGCAATATTTTACAAAATAATCAATATTCAAAAAAGTAAAGTGTGTATTGCCGCAAGCAGTTTTCGCACAAAGCAAGAAAACTTAAATCGTGGATATTTTGTAATGAAAACATATAAAGATGAAAAAATATTATTTTTTAACCTTAATATTACCCTTTGCCACCCTATACCACGAGCCACGGCTGTTTGCCGTGACGTCATCGTGAGTCAGCCACTAACGAACGAGAATCGGGCAGTGACACGACGTAGTATTATTGTATATTACTCTATGGTGGAGCCAGTTACTGGGTTAGCTGCAAGGTGCACTGGTGGGGGAAAAGAAGAGCGTCTTACTGAAGCCAATGCTATTAGACTGGATTTCTTAGGCCTAACACGCGCGATTTTTGTCGGTTGTTGGCAGTTGCTGACATTTTTAAGCAAGTGGAATCCGTATTTTCCAATTACAACCTAAGCAGCATAAGGGATTGGAGAAAACAACGGTTTTTTTAAGCCTACGAAATCCACTCTCGAAGCACTGGCTTGACTAGAAGTGCCGTTGTTTAACCCATTATTTCAATCTAGTGCCCCTTGCAGGTATCTCTTGTAGCCATATGAAGTCACTTGACGCTGCTCTATAGCGGCTCTTTGATCGTCTGAGTGGACTAGCCCAGTCACGTGATGCGTGCGTCACGTGGCATACAACCTTGGCGTGTGGTATATCAACTGTAAGTTCAGATTGTCTAAATCAGTAGGTTTACATGACCACTTCGAAGCGCTTCAGAGGAATGCGCTTCGTGTCCGTGTCGCCTCCGTAGGTCTTAATAACACCAGTTCGTGGCGCTTTCTCCCCATCTGGGATACAGACCAAAAGCGCTTCACGGTGGTGGATCGGCCGTCTGAATCGCATCGTCTTTATTCATGTAAACACTCGCAATCGCATTGACACGTTGTTGAACGCGTGGTAAGATGGCGCCCACGTAATTTGCACTGGTACCACTCGAAGTTTAGGGAAATAAGCTGATAATAAATGTATACATGACTAGGAAGACCTCTAAGACTTGCATACGTTTGATTACTTGGGTCTAAGCTGACCTAGTTTTACTACATGCAAGGGGTATAGACTATGCATGGAATGTGCCCACTATTTGCCAAATGGAGGGCAGGGTAGGAAGGGTTTTCTAATCGCAACTGTCCAAATCACCTTCGCTAGTGGTATGGCCCTAATCGCGGTCTTGCTTCTTGTAAACAGGTCAAAGCGCTTATGCGTTAAAATGCGCTTTGCAAGCGCTTATGCGTTAAAATGCGCTTTCTTGTGGCCATGTAAACATCACTCAAAAGTGAACGGTGATATTGAAACGATCAGGCACGGGACTGGGAACTGACTTTCTACCGACTCAAAGGCTGGGGCCCCTCTTACCGTGGTGACTTACTCCCCCTGCCTCTCAATTCCACATGAAATTTGTGTCGAATGTTAGTAGTTTATAAAATTATAATGGCATTTCATGGGTTACAAAAATAATAACTGTTGCCCACTTTCCCTTTCACAAGTCATTAGTAGCAATCAGTGTAGCATTAAAACAAGATGTTATTTAAAAAATGACATTTTTTGGGGGGGGAGAGCGTAGGAATTTCAGGGGGCCCTGACCGAAGGGGTCCACCGGGAAATTCCCGATTTCCCGGTGGGTCAGTCCGTGCCTGGCAACGATGGTTTTCTGGGTTACGTATGTTTGTCTAAAACTGTAATTATGAGTGATGAGCCAAAGCCTTATTTATATATATATATATTTGTTTTTCCTTCACATGAAGCCGGTTGACCAAATGTAACGATGCGATAATTCTTTCTAAGGCGAAAACTTGTTTGATCAATTAAAGACATTTCGTATGTTATTGCGCACTGCGGACGTTACTTGTGTTGGTTGGCCTTGCAAGCTTAAAGACCCCTGTTCACCATTTCGATAGCGTTGCCCATATTCTAAACGCAGCATCAACGTTCCAGATTCTCCGTCATCCAATAGGCTGATGTGGGTCACGTGATCTCTTTTCAGTTATGAAAATCGCGGCCCTTCTGCGAATAGTGCTGTTCAATTTTTTATTTACCGTTATTTTCTTTTTATATTATTCGAAGATTCTACGATGCTGCATCTAGGAGTTGAAAAGGTGAAGATGCGCCTTTAAGTGACGTAAGTCTCCGGCCATCATTAAAATTGATTGTAACCTAACATAATCTAACGTATGACCGTACAGTTACGGTAGTGAAATAGCCAGCATTTTTATGCCGTCCAATATTTTCCTAAGGTAAAATTTGAAGCTTAAAATTTGAAATTTGAAACTCGAGGAATTTGCCCTTTCTCAACCCCCCTCCCCCCAAATAAAAAAAAAAACAAAAAAAAAACAGTAAAGTTGTAAAAATCAGGTTTCTGCTTGTTCTGGCAAGAAAACAAATTTATCCGTATTTGCATCTTGCTGGAAAAACCGAAATAAGCCGTGGGGGGGGGGGGGGGGGGGGGGGTTTAGACGACTATAGGTTCCGTTGTATTGCTTCTAAACAAAATAGAATGTTTGGCTATCGCTTGACGATTTGGCGGAAATCGTGAAATTGCCCGTACATAAGGGGTTTGTAAATAGGGTATTTCTTGATTTCCGACTTTAAAATATTTTTGATTGTAATTGTTGTGCTAAAAATTGACTAAAAGCTTCGTATGCAACATTCAAGGAAATATCAATGCTTTATCCTCGTAAATCATGTTTTTTTTTTCTGCACCAAAATTGTTAACGAAAAACTTCAACGCGGCATAAAGCAAGCTAGACAAATTAGTGAACTGAAAAACTAAACTCCTAAACAAATGAGAATTCGCGTTAACGCTATACCAAACCCAAATCACGTACGTGACTGATCGCATAAACGCCGAATTTTTCGCGATGGAGTTAGGCCTAAACACCCTCCTTGGACAGAAGTAAGATAAGAAAATTAATTATAACTTTGTTACGGCCCACCCCCTTTTTTTTTATCGAATTAATTTTAACAGCCCAGGGGAGATTAATAGGAGATTTGCGTGGAATGGTTTGGGATGTTTTGAAAGTGCTCAGTTTGTCAATGTGGGACAAAAACTGCGCCGATTTCAAATGTTGCAATGCATAAAATAATGTATGTGTGTGTGAGAATACATTAATTTGGTGTTATTTTATTTGAACGTTTTGTGAATTGGTAAAAGCAGTTGGAGCCTAGGGATAGCACGATACAAACATTTTTTATCCCGATAAAATTTTTTAATTATCGCGATAATATCTCGATAAAACATATTTTCAGGCTGGCATAACCATTTTAATTTTGTTAATTAAAGGTAAAACTTGGCTGAACCCTACAGTGCAACCTTCACGAATGTGAATTGTGTAGCACTCGCAATCTGCCCGGTAGACATGAAAAATGCACGTGCCATTCTGTCTGTTACTACCTCACCATGTAAAAACAATTCAGCATTGTGCTGCTACTTAAGGCTCATTGTCTGCATTAAACTAACTCTCCAATCATCTATACCACGCGCCATGGCTGCTTGCTGTGACGTGCATATCACATGACTGGGCTAGTCCAATCAGACGGCCAAACAGCCGTTGTTCTCGTTCGTCATTGGCTAACTCATGGTGACGTCACGGCAAACAGCCACTGCGCATGGTTTAAAGAGGCTAGCAACAGAATTGCACACTTGCTTGGAGAGCCCTTGTACGTTATTCCACACACAACTCCGCAAACCGCTTGTTTCTAGCGATTACGGTTTCCGAGATATGGCAATTTAAACGTCGGGGTTTGCACGATTAATTCGATAAATCTGAAAAAGTGCGATAAGATAATCGACAAAAAAATTTATCACCGTATTATCGAATTATCGATTTTAGTGCCGCCCCTATTGGTGCCGTAATCGTTATGTAGCCGTGATTAAAAAAAAAACAAAAAAACAACCTTTAGTTGATGAATGTACAGCCGGAATATAAAATCGTCGAAGAAAGTTCTTAAACTCTCTCTCGACTCTAGCCCGAAGGTTGGAAATGTTGTCCTTGACACGAGTTGTACGTGAGCTTGCCGAATAATACATCATTCATTTCTGTCCGATTTGCTGCCCAGGCGGTTTTGAGCATTGAGTATTTGCCTACCTTTCAGCGAACCGATTGGTTTATTTGATTGTGATTTTGGCGCCTTGCCAGTGATGCAACCTGTGGAAAAGTGTTTTGCCTACTTCGTTTTTCTCCGTCAGTTGGAATTGTACTTCGGAAGGAAAAGCCAATAACTTTTTAACTCAGGTTAGTAAACGTTAAAATGAATTTACTTTTTTCCTTTGTCATTAATAAGTTAAGAAAACTCCGAACAGCCAGTGGTGTAGCTATACGTTAGGTGGGGCCGGTGGTAAATTAACCCTAGGTCCCCCCCCCCCCCTCCTTAATACACAGGATGGCCCATACAAAACACACGAGCTGAAAAGTTCCATAATTTGTCTTCTTATTTTTTTTGCCATCATGAAAATAGGGACCACTTTTTCGTACGCCAGTCAAGCGACCCCAATTTTCACTTTTTGTGAAACGAAAACTTGGAAAAAAGTTTGGACATAAGAGACATTTTTTTTCACGGGCCACCGTGCAAATGGACGGACGGGGAGGCTCGAATATCATTTTTTAAATACAGTTTATATCAAATTGAATAACGCTATAGTGTACTACAAAAGAGCTTTTTTAAATCTAAATAATCCCCCCCCCTCCCCCGGGGCTGGGGGCCGGTGGCATTCTGCCACCCTTGCCACCCCACTGCAAACATCTTTGAATTTGTACAAAAAAATAGAAAATAATTCTGAGTTAACTTTGGTTAATACAAATTATATTTTTAATTAAATCAGTTTATTTATTTATTTATTTTTATGTATCTAGACACACACTAGTGTGTCGCCGCCAAGTAACAGTAGATCATTCGATTGTAGACATCCGATTGTTAAAAATTGATTTTGATAAAACGGCGGCCGCACTAGCAGACATATGTCTGTTAACTGTGAGCAACTAAAAGCATATTTTATCATGTTGAGGATAAATCCCAATACGACCAAAATTTTTCAAACTGTGGAAAATGTAAGGTGAAGGGTCAGGAATAAAGAAAAACTAAAAGTGTCCACCAGTCATAGAGATCGAGAAAGATGCATCAATAACGTTGTTTTTACGATTGCGTCTAGCTAAGTAGTGACTAGTTAGTGCCTAACTAGCTAATAACGTTTTTTCCAAGTTTTTGTTAACTCCATAAACATATTGCTCATGGCTAGCGTAAAATTGGGAAGGCCTACGCAGCTGAACTTTTGCTCACGAATGCGTGGTATCTGAATATAGTCCTTTTGTTGGTTTGGGGCTTGTATTGATTAGGATAAATGTGTGGGAGGGTTCTGAAATTCGCCACCAGGGAATTAAAATTTCGTTTCTTTTCCATGATGCAACCAAAGATTTCACGCAACAATGGTTTGGAAAAAAGCCTGGACGAACTAAAAGCCGAACTGTAAAGAAGGACAAAATAAGCACAAAAAAACGTTGCCGTGGCTGAGTAAGAATGAAGGGATGCACCTATGATGATGGCCAGTGAATATTCCTTGTTCCTCTCATCCTCTTGGCTGTTAACACATTTTGGATTCGTGCTCCCTAAAAGCAAAGCAAAAACAAACTTAATTCCTTGTTGAGAACCAGAATGAAACGAGCCTGGCTTTCGCTTACATCTTTCAGTTTTAAACCATAATAGGGGTGGGTCGGTAACCGAAACCGAATTTTCTGTATTTACTGAAAACCGAAACGATTCGGATTTTGTGTAGCTTTTTCGTACGGTGTTCGAAAAATCAAAGATTGATTTGTTGTTTAAATTTTTTTTAATAATTCATCCTTTTCTGCGTAAAGCTCCTATAGTAATAAAAAAAAATAGTAGAAAATAGTAGGAAAAACTATTGTGCTAAACAGCTAGACCCATGGTCTATGACGCTGCTGAAAATGAAAGCCAGAGCGAGTTATATTGGGGACGGGGAGGAGGGTGGCAAAAACCGAAACCGCGGTTTTGTGGGCATGAAAACCGAAACCGCAACCGAAGTCAAAAAAATTAAATTGGCCCATCCCTAAACCATAAGATGCTTAGTCTCTAATTTTTAGGTATCAAAATTCGACATCATTGAGTGACAATTTAGTTCTTCAGGGCGGGCTTCGGGAGACCAGTTGCATTCATATCATTTTTGTCGATTGTTTCCCAATGTCAAAACATGACAATGCTGTAAAGGATAATGACCGAAAACCGCGGGCATTCCTAAACAATGCCCGAGGGCGCGCAGCGTCCCGAGGGCCATTGTTTAGGAATGCACAAGGTTTTCGGTCATTATCCGACTTAATGCCCGTTACGGCGAAGAGCTTGTTCCCATTGTCGGCTATTGTTGGCAGACGTTCTACGCTTTGAAAGAACGTGGTATTGTTACGTTCTTGAAATAACGGGCCATTGTTTTACATTATTGGTAAAGATTCGAAAATAGTTGAACGTGTTGCGGGAAACTATAATTCTTGGTAGGCTACTGATGATCAAAATGCCTTATCGTATTCCGTGTGTGTGCTTTCGATGTACACGTTTGTGTGTTGCGTGGCAAAAATCAGGACAGAACTTTAACACAAAGACAACAAACTTTTGGCAGGTCAAATGAAAATGGGCGAGAATACCTTGAATACATATTAAACGTTTCAAAAATAAATTAACGTGGGTTATAAAAGGAAAGAAGAAAACAAGCCGAACAGCTATGTGATCTAGGGACAAATTGGGTTGCTAGTTTGAATCCGGGTCATGCCACTCCAAAGGTGGCTCACTGTACTACGTTAATTCTAACGTATTATTTTTGCTGTTTGGCTTGTTTTCCTCTTTCCTTCATGTAATTTACAGGAATTTGTGCTTATTTATTTAAAACATATAAAAATGCAACCAAAGAGAGTCAAAGCATTTTCTCTTCCTGACAATCCTTCTCGTTGTCCTGGCAACGTGCACAGACTGTATCAAAATTATTGGCCCGAACATGCAAATACTGAGGTTGTGTATTTTTGCTTCAAGCAAATATCATCGGTATTTTGAACGTCGTAGCAAATGTATCAGGCCGGAGTGCTACAAATGAAAACCCGGTTAAACACTTGGTGATTAAACACTGTAACCATTTTACAATCATTACGTAATCTTTTGTAAATGTTACGGCATTGTAATGTAGTGCTTTGCAACTTCAAACGTGTTTTTTGTTTTGTTTTGTTAAAATAAGCTGTTTTTCAAACCCCGGGCATTCCCTAGGGAATGCCCGCACTTTTCCCGCCTTCAGATGAAAGTGCGGGCTTTCCCGGCAACAATGGGTTTTTACATTGTTGCGTATTGTTTCAGCTGGGCTTTCCTTCGCCGAAAAGGGCATTAAGCTAAATGAAACAATGGGTTCCAACAAAGAACCGAAAAAAAGCAAACAGTGGGACGCAGAACATCATCATTCGTTTTATGGCAATTGGGTGTCAAAATAAATTTTGTACTACTCTTCCCGGCATTGTTGGGTTATTGTTACAGCAATGGATTTATGTCATGAAAAAAAAAATGGTTGAAAGGGTTTAACGAGCGTTAACCACTCCTGGTCATCTGCCCAAAGCCCTAAGGCCCTATGTCTGCAACAGCCAGATTCCCAGGCAGTCACCCACCCAAGTATCAATCCAGCCCAATGCTGCTTAACTCCGGGGATTTATGTTATGAAGACACTGCTGCAACAATGAAACCGTTGTATTGCCACCACTAAGAACCATGGTAGGGGTAGAACTCTTACGCAAGTAAGAAAACGAAGGTAACTGGTTTTTTCTTACAAGAAAACAGACGACGAACCGAAGGGGAAATTCCATCGCTATCAATGTTTACGAACCAAAATCGTTTCTATAAGTACGAAATACAGAGATGTATTAAACTATTTCACCCTTTAAAGTAACAACTAGGTATTCATTCATTTTTAAAATAACTAACGTTTTTAAGGAAAAGTCAAATGCAAAATACAAATAATTTCATTTTGTACCGTCTCGTTTGCACATTGAATTTTATGCATTTGCCATTTTCTAACGCTTTAACAGAATAGATCTACCCGAGCGGATCATTAAACGAAATTGGCCGATACCAAATCCGGATCCGATTACCGATATCAAATCCCCCAATGAAATTTAACAATTTACCCCGTAATTTCTAAACAATAAGAGACAGCTGCTTGGGTTTTGGATCATTGAAAAGCCCGAAGGTAAGAGTTAAATTAAAGGGCTTAAATGGTTTTAACGAGCGTTAACCACTCCTGGTCATTTGCCCGAAAGTCCGAAATTTGATTAACGTAAACTAATAAGGCATTTATTGTATTTATTCAGTTTTACGAACGGGGTTGCAGCAAAGAACATTCCCACCAACAATGACTCGTCTCACTATCGCAACACAATGGCTCGGTTACTAACAATCCAAGTCATCGAAGACGATGGTTTGGCAACAATGTGCTCCTTCTTCGCTTTATTGCAACAATGGGTCGTTTACTAAAGAATGAACTCGTCGTTGCACAAACTTGTTATAGACGATGTCGTTCGGGAACAATGCGGTAAAACTTTCCCTGTATTGCCCTCGTGGCTTCTACACTCGGGTAAACAGCGAAAGTCTTACCGCATTGTTGTCAACGCTATCGTCTGAGACAGCAGACATAGGGCCTTAGGTCCTCGTCGGGCCGGTTAACGCTCGCTAAAACCCTTTGACCTTTGTCTGAGACAGCTCTGGATTGCCGTCCGTACCGGATGGCGCGTTGCTTATCACGGTTGAGGACTGGGCATGCGCATGAACTGGGCATGCGTTGCTCCCTCGTCATAAATATAGGGCAGTGACATAACGTAGTATTATTGTGTGCAACTCTATGGTGGAGCCTGTAACTGGGTTAGCTGCAAGGGGCACTGGAGGGGGAAAAGAAGGTAGTCTTACTGAAGCCAGTGGTATTAGACTGGAATTCTTAAGCCTATAACGCGCGATTTTTGTTGTTGGAGAAAACAACGTTCTTTTAAGCCTACGAAATCCGCTCTCAAAGTACTGTCTTGACTAGAAGTGCCGTTGTTTTCCCTTACATTTTAATCTAGTGCACCTTGTAGCTATGCCCTCCAGATACTATCTCGTAGCCAATATGACGTTGCTCTATGACGCTGCTCTATAGTTTGGGATGGGGAGGGGATCTCTTCTTTATTTGGTTTGTGGCTTGGAGAACTCAGTCACTCACTTGGTATTGCAGTGCCCCATATACATATGACCACTTGTCTCAAAAAAATTAGATCTTGGATTGGTGAAGACTCGTCTCTTAGTTTCCTTTTGGGAGCAACCAAGACAAAAGTCAGAGTGGATTGTCTGTGGGCTGTGGCTGGTTTTCGTCGATTGAGTGGAATTCGCCCGTAAGTCACTCATTGTATAATAAGTGCGATCTTGTTAGATTGTTTTTGAACATTTTAGTATTTGTTTTCTTGTGTTTCGAGTTGTACTTGGTTGTAGTCTTATAATTCGTGACAGTAAGACAAATCTATATATTTATTTCGCTTAGGAGCGGACTTAGATCAGGAGCAGAGCTAAAAGGGTTGTTAGGGATCAGGATTAAACAAAGCTTCAATAATCAGCAAGAGGGCGAGCAGGCTCCTTCTTTCCACGGTAGCAAAGAAAGGGGGCGGGCAGCCGACAATGAGAACGGATATGCGCCCTAACAATTAGAAACAAACACTATTGCTTCAATAATGCTGACTATTAGAGCCGAGTTGAAGCAGCGGGAATCAGCTAGACCGGCGTATGTTACGCCGGGGAACAATTAGTATTATATTAATTGGGGTACGTGCAGGGTTGCCAAGTCTTTGCCACCAAGTGGTTAAAACCGGATTTTACCATGTCCTGGCAAAAAACTGGTTTTCGCCATGTTTTGGCCACCTTGGCCGAATATACGGCAAAAACTATCGACTTAAATACGGCAAAAATTGACGTGAAGTCAAATAAAAAAAAAAGTGTCCCTACAATAGTCAAATACAGGGCCGGCTCAAGGGGCACGCGAGCAACGCAGCCGCGTAGGGCCCCAATCTAAAGGGGCCCCCACTCGGGAGCAGAGCACTCACTTTACTACAGCGAGGAGGCAAATTATTGATTGAAAAACCTCCATACTACGTCACAATAAAGAGAAAAAGGGGGTGAAAATCTGTGCTAGTCCTTTGAAACTATGGGAATGATGTGTCCGATTGTTCGAAGCATTGCGCGACCCGAAACCGAAATTAGTGGTACCATAGGAGTTGATTGTGAACCAAAACACAATCAACTCCTATGGTGGTACTGAGGGCTGGTATTTTTGTCGGCAGGTGACAGTCTGATAGGAAATGAAAAACGCGAAACGGTGAAGTGGATATTCCTTTCTTGCTGCCTCCCCCCCCCCCCCAACCCCCTTTTCTTCTCTACCTTCGTTCTATTTTTTTAATTTTGTTTTTTTCCCCGTATGTTTGAATGTTATTTGTTTCTTTAGCCTAAGTAGTCTTTGTTTGTTGTTATAATTTGTTCCGATTTTATGTGCTGTTTTTTTTTTTCAGATTTCGTGGCTGTAATTTGTCATTTTTGCAACTTTATTTACTGTTTTCGTGATCCGCGTACTTTTTGGTTATAAAAAAAATGAAATTGATATTGGTTTGGATAGCATGAAAAATGATTGTTTAATGATTCGAATCGAACATAAATGAAAAGATTGAATACAAAAAATGCTTTTGATATTACACTTTTGACCCCCTGGTGGGCCCCAGCTACTGAATCCGCGTAGGGCCCCAAATTGTCTTGAGCCGGCCCTGGTCAAATATTGGCAAATTATAAAATTTCCCCTTGAAAACTTCACATCGTTTAGTTTGAAAATTCATACTCACTTCATATTTACCTTTCGTACGCTTATTTTCACAGTAAAAGTTATTCTTCTCCCACTATCAATGCAAATTTATGCAACTGACTCTCGAAAATTTCGATAGATATTGGGAGAAGAATACCTTTTACTGTGAAAATAAGCTTGGGTTGCAGCTTGTTGGTTTTTGCCAGTTTTAGTCGGTGGCCTAATACCGGGAAAAAACGGTAACATTTTTTGCCAGTGTCCCGGCAAAAACCGAACCCTGGGTAGGTGGCTGTGCTTCTATGCTGCGTCGGTTGACTTGGACATGTGGTACACAGTGGTGACTATTTGAGCAGCAACAGTGGCAGGAAATGTTGATAAAGTACATTTATACGTTCTCACTAAGTTGTGCACAATGGACGTGGACGCGATTGGTACGATGCGGTTGAGTAATACGTTGTGTGAATTGTGTGCCATCACGTGCAGCAAGATGACACTGAATATACTTAGTGATTTGTGCACAGTTTGCAGTTTCATTGTTCGTTTGAGTAGGATTGCTTGTATTAGTATTATGGCTGGGCGCATGGCTTCGAGCCAATGCCCCGATAAAGTTCATTCATAGCCTCAAACTGATATGGTACGAAGAACCTAATGACGGGGTACATGAAAAGGAAAATACACGTTGTATAGCCTACACGTTAAAGGAGCAATTGAATTTCTCAGAAAACGAAGATCAACAATGCAGATTCGAGCTGACTCACGCTAAGTTTAGACACGCGTTGTGTGCTGAAATTAACTAATAGACGTGGGACAAAGAATGGACGGAGCATGATTATAAATATCTATTTCAATACTCCGTTTTTTTTGTTACAAAATTGGGTGGAGAGTGTACACATGCACGTAATAAACCATGCCGTAATAATGACAACAAAAAAGAAGCGAAATACCAATAAATTAACTGATAAAACACGGCTTCAGAAAAAAAAACCTATTAGAGCTCGTATCACCATCGAATTCGCAACTTTGAAGGTACACAATCATTCGAACGAAACGGATTATAATTTGAACTCCAATTCCAAGAAATCAGGAATGCACATCAAAGAAAGAAAGAGCCAGCATGTTTCATAAATAATTAGAAATGTGCACACAAAATAAACACGAAACCGAATTAAAACGTAAACCAACAAACACAGATAAATCAAATACCCCAAAACACAAAACGCCCTTTTAACACATTTATCATTAATTAAGCACATGCACACATGCACGTGAATAATTAAACAAGCAAAACATTTCATAAATTAAAAACAGACACACGCACACACATGCACACACACACACACACACACACACAAACATGACACATTATAAACACAAATTGCGTTCACTTTCTTCCTTGCGTCCTTTAAAGCTGTAATTCCGTGGTGATAAGAGCTCTAATACTTTTTTTCTAAACTGCGAAGTCGGTTTTAGTCTTCTGTGCAGCTGAAATGGCTAAGAAGATTATTGCAACGTCGACTTTGTCTGTTCGTCTCTGGCCTTTTTCAACTTCAGAGTGGTAGCAGATTGAGGCAAACGGTCTTCACAATTAGATTCAGCGACCAAAAAACCAGCTAAAAAAACACGGCAAATTAAACACTGTTGCTTCCTTATAGCTAAAAGGCTTTTTTTTGACGCAACTCATTTAATAATAACATCTGATCGTCGCATTTAAATATTACAGCAAAACACGGAACCGTAAAAACAAAAGGATTTCGTTAACAGCACATGAAAACTTCATTAAAATAGTCTCGACACCGTGTTGCATGGACGAATAGGCCTACTCTCGCACCCAATACTTCGTTAGCCACTACTTACGAAATTAAAACGGCAGGTAAAAGAAAAATTTGGCTTAAAAGTTGAAAATCAAGCCTTAAAATCACGTCAGGCCTCCGCTCCATGCTGCATAAATGAATAACCCTTCTCTCGAACCCAATTCTTCGTTAGCTGCTGCTTACGAAATTAAAACGGCAGACAAAAATGAAGCCTAAAAGCCGACAATTAAGTCTAAAATCTATAACCAGGCTTAAAAGCTAACATATTTTTAACCAGCAATTGTGATGGTTACTACTCTTAGGTTATATAACAGAGAGCGCTGTTGCAGTGCGTGATGTGCACCTCAACATTTTCTGAAGTGGCTGAAGTGCAACAGAAGACCAGTTAAACTAGGTAGTCGCTACAGCTACTTGTTTTGTTCATTAATTTTATATACAATTATACATACTTCATTTAGCTTCGTTTTTTTATTTTCTCATCTGGGTTTTCGAAGTTAAACTTACTAATCAACGGCCTTTTTTCTTTATTAAAGTACCGTGATTTGTAAAAGTTGCAGGTGTGTCAGTAGCGCAGTTTTTAGAACTATAGTTTAATGGTGTAAAATAAGGCAGTTGTTATCACGAAATACCAGTTGTGTCAGCTGCACATTCTGGCTAGGCTTCATCCAACCAGTGGTAAACAGTGGTAAACCGGGCAATTAAGTAACTTGAGCCGGAAGTAAGTCCAAGAAACATAACTTTGCACAGATGTTGTATTCACGCTACTGCACAACATACACAATGTCCCCATGATACCAAGCTATGCTCCGGCTGTCAGTCATGAAAAAATGGCGCCCGTTTTCCGTTTTTTTTAGTATATAGCCAAATCTATGCCTTTTATGGGAAAAGGTTTCAAATGGAAGTTGTGGGTAATTGTACTTGCCACATGTTATTGTAGCGCTTAAACAACATAAACCTACACAGCAAAGTCGTTCGACATTAATTTCGTTCAACATAAACCTATAAATAACGGAGCTACGAGCAAAAAAAATTAACTGACTAATTACGCTTTAATTAGTAATTCACTGACGTACAAAGCTCCGCTGAGTTCTGCTGAGTATTTTACACGTAAACTTATCAATGTTGAAACTACCTTTTTAATGAGTGATGTTTTACAAGTACTTTCAGCAAAATAATCACCACGGATTTAAGTTGCGAGTATTATAATGTTAGTTATGGACTCTGACCTCTGTGTAGTGGGGACAGTATTCAGCTTTGGTAGATCTGGAAAATGTATACCTTAACATCCGTTGGCATGCCATTTATTCCCCTTTATGTTGAGAGCGACCGTTTATCATTTTGATTTCCACCCGATTGGCCTGTGCAACGCTTTGTAGTCCCATGTTCAGTGGAGGAGTACTTTCACCGCCATCAGAGCAGAGCAGATACCAATTTGGATGCGACTGCCAGTTCAGGAACATCCGCCCACTGACCCTTCGGAGGGAATTGAAGTTCTGCCTATCAACGTTTATCCCCCTGGAATGTAGAGAAGCACGAAGCGGTCTCGTCTGTCTCTGGATCTGTCCTTTGTACTCCTGTCAGCAGAATTCTTAGTGACGATGGTCACCATCACCATGAGATGAGATTCTTGGATGGTTCAAGAAAATGAGAAAGGACTTGTATGTGCTCTGCAGTCCGTCTCACATCAGAAGTTAACCACCATGAACCTATACTGAACATGCTTATTGGATAGATAGATTTGGTGGCGAGGCTGCTATCATGGGGTGCACGGAGATCAAGACCACTTCACTGATGCCAGAAGGAACAGTTGTCGCCCCGAACATCCTCGGAATACATCATCAGCCTACGGAATCTTCGTTGGACAATTCAGTGGTGGCTCTACCCAGCGAATCTAAAGATGGTTGTTCCCGTTCACTCTCCACTTCATGCTCCACTTCATAGAATCCTCCAGTCTAGCATGGGGAACTCATCATGGGAAGAGAATGGCTTCAGAAAAGTATTCACCAGCAGAAAAGACTGCTCTAGCTGTGGACTATAACAAATGCTGTGAAGATGTGGTCCGAGACTGCAGAACAGTGCAGAACAGTGGCTATTACGTTGGACAACACAGTCGTGGTGCCGAACATCAATAGCGGGGATATAGCTCACTCCCATTCACTGATGATGGACCTGTTCTCCATCTGCATAACTCATGATGCTACAACACAAACACGTACTGGGAAGATTAAACGTGCTGGCAGATGAGCGCGCCACACTAGACAAGATAACAACCATGGAGTGGGAAATTGTGCTCGGAGATTTCCAAGATGCTTTTCCAAAAGTGAGGAACACCAATGGTCAGAATTTCAGGTCTCTCTTCCCGGACGAATTAGCCTGGGCAACAAATCTCCTGACTCATTCGTTGATGGGGTTGTTGGCATTCCCTCTCTACTCAATTTTTCAGAAAGTACTTCAAAAATCAATGAAATGCAGGGCTTCCTTCTCCGTGGTTAGTCTCACGGTATAGTCCTTCATGGATAAATCTGCTCCCCCAGAAAGACTAAGGATAGAACTGGAGACATGTAAGACTCCGTGTTCATCCCTAGTCCCAGGTTGGCGAAAGCCGAAAGGCAGAATTTCAATTCCCTCTGAAGGATCAATGGATAGGAGGAGTCCCTGAACAGCCTTTCGTTCAGATAGGCGTGGGTTCTGGTCTCATGATGGGTAAAGTACCCCAGCACTGGATGTAGGACCGATATGCAGTACACAGGCCAAACGGGAGGACATCGAAGTGGTGAAAAGTGCCTTTTGACACGAACCGGAAGAAAGGATGTATCGACGGATGCATTGGGAAATGTAGCTACATCTTCCAGATCTATCGAAGCCTTGTATTCTCCCCGCTGTAGAGTCCCTCACCGAGGTTAGAGTCCATCACTAACATGATATGCTGAGGCTCACAACCTAAATTCATGGTGGATACGTTGTTGATGTTAGTGCTTGCAAAAACATCATTCAATAAAAGGTAGTTTCAACGTCTATAAGTTTACGTGTGAATTACTCGGCAGAACTCTGCGGATGGTTCGTATATCGGTGAATTACTGATTAAAGCGTAATTAGTCAATCAATTTTTCACTCCTGGCTTCGTTATTTATAGGTTTACGTTAGCATACGACATAATATGTGGCAAATGCAATTACCTACAACTTTCGCTTTTAATACTTTTTCCCATAAAATACTTAAATTTGGCTGTACACTCGAAAAACACGAAAAGGGGTGCCATTTTCCAAGGTACCGGCCGCAGCTCAGCTTGGAATCATGGTTACTTTCAGTATGTTTAGAAGATTAAAAAGCCGTACGTGAACTGCGCAAGTTGACTTTGCGAGTTGAGTTGCTGACTGGCCGGTCTTCATAACCGCTGAGTTGGCGACGAACAGTCTTCTTTGCTTCTTCTGCCGTAGTTTGCCTTACTCTTTGCAGCTTGGTTTCTATAAACCAAGCTTCCATAGGCATGCAAGCAAGGTGGCACGGTACGATTCCTCCTTATTACCAACAACCGCTATACCAACT